>JAPSGF010000124.1:0-203091 GCA_035772895.1 Perdix hodgsoniae | reverse complement strand
AGGAGAGGGGGTGGGGCAGGGAGTGCTGAGACGGGGGTGGGCGGATGGGGGGGGAGAAAAATGGAAGAAAGTCATGTTAACCAGTTCTTTAGTTCTTATTTGTACCAATCTGATGATTACCAAAGAAAGAAGCTAGAGCAGCTAAGGCTTATTTATGTGCTCGAGCCTTGCATGGACAAATACTGTCAAATCTAGAGGGTGTTCAGAGTGAATGCTGAGATGTCTGACAGGGAGATTTAACTAGATTTAACTAGACATTAGTCCCCTGGAAAATGATGGAAGCACAGTCAAGCTTGAGACAGACAGACAGAAAAAGGACTGTAGTCTTAAGAGAGACGTGTATGTACTCTATAGATATTTTGAAACAGTTGAACACTGATAAGGAAATGGAATTTGGGATATAAAAAAAACTACTGGGAATGACAAGTTATTTGCTTATCCAGAATTTTTCCTCCATGAGCACCTGGTATAATATGCTTCAGAAGAACATTTCAAGAAAAGCTATATGAAGAAGTAACAAAGTAAATTATTCTAGGAGGTTTCCTCCTAATTCTCATATACTACTCTTTCTCTCCACGACTACGTATTCATTTCACTACAGTGGTATTTTTAGCCTTTACTATCTTTTACATAACTAACAAAATGTTCAGGTTTTTGAGTAAGACAAGGAGTCTCATTACACTAATGGCACAAGTACAGACTCTACAGGCGAATTAGCATCTTTTCCCACTGATTATACAATTGACAAAATCTCATATGGGATCCAAAGTTATTTCAGAGTATTCTCAGTATACAGACAGACCTGTTGGTTGTTAAGCTACAATAAATATACTGTCTCCAGCAGATTCTCTTTGGGCAAACATGGAAGGAAAAGATATGCAAGTTTCAGGTGACATGTCTGTGGTGACAACCTCAAAGGAAAAAAACAGAAATGGAAGGGCATGAAGAGAATTAAAGGGAATTTTGACTAGCAGGAAGATCCACCTGGGGGGAGGATTGCTTTGGGTAGCCCAAAATAGTAGTGGAACTCCTTTAAATTCAGTCATGTGTGGGAGAACACTATGGTGTTGGCGAGAATAAAAAGTGGCATGGTTCTTGCAGAGTGCAGCTTGTGATACCATGCCATCTTGGATAATTCCTGGAAGACATTTCTTTTGCATTAGATAAAGGCCGTCATTTAAGTATGGCATTTAAATGGTATTTTACAGTGTTCATTCAGTGAATGAAAAAGCTTCTTGATAGAGAATATTCTGCTTTACAGTGTATTTTGTTAGCTGTCTTCCAAGAATGAACAAAGCATCTTCAAGTAGCATTTAGCTATAATGCAGATCAAAACTGGAAAAACAGTACAGTATGGCTATTGCGATGTTTGGTAAGGAATGAGGGAGGAAGTATTCAAGGTTAACTCTTAGTGGCTTGTTTCACTTTTTGGTGAAGAAGTAAATCATGTAGGCACTTTGTTTCCTCTTATTCTAAAGATCATTAAATGAATCTTTAAATCCAACCTGCAGCAGTTGTATCACAGGAGAACCACTTATAAGATTACAAAGTGGGAAAAAATGAAGATCAGGTGTGGTATGCGTGTAGGAGAATATTTCAAGACAATAAGTGACTAGCTCTTGCTGGACATTTGTTATTGTAGAGTTCTTCATCCCTTGAAATATTCTTTTAAAGGCTAGACAAGCCTGTTGTAGTGCTGTGGTCCTGTGTGCACAGTCATAGGCACTCCTTTTAGTCAGACAGTATCCTGTGTCAGGAATTCTACCCTGGGGAAACAGCCCATTACCTTTCCAGATTACTCACCAATTAAGTATTTGAAGGCAGGAATTGCAGCAGCTCCACTGACTGCAACTTTGCTGAACATAGGAAAGGAGGCACCGTAAGTCTTTCGTGCAAAGCTCTCTATTTCTTTGTTGGTGTCTGGTTCTTGCTGCCCAAACTGATTGCATGGGAATGCCAACACATTGAAATGATATGGGCCAAGGTCTTTCTGTAACTGTTGTAAGGCCTTGTAGTGACTATCTGTAAACCCACATTCACTTGCAACGTTGACAACTAATGACACCTGAAGAAGAAGAGGGTGAGAGATTAAGAAATGCTGCACGTGTCAGTTTTCTAACAGGTAGGCTGGGAAGCAGCTCAGTTTCAAAAAATGAGATTTTCTGTAGAACTGTGACTGAACACTCATGTTTGAAACTGCATTAAGTTTTGTTCACTACAGAAAGATTTAAAATATGTATTTCATTTATGAGTTACCACTGGGCAACTGTGAAGATCAACAAACTACTAAATAATCTTCATTCCCAGTTATGGAGAGCCTACCCTATGGAGAGCTTCTCTGTTCTGCGTTTGGGACAGTTTCTAAGCATTCTTAAGAAGTGACCATTCAGCTGAGCAATACTCAGTTGCCTGAAAGAAATCTGCACATTAATGGTTGTTTTTGATTGTCCATTTATCTGTTGTGCAGCATCTTTTCTTGTAAAGAATTTAGTACTCAGATAGAACTGGCTGATCCATTTATCACTGCCAGTGTAGATGTGCTGGCAATGATAAATGGATGCACACCATTTCTAGATTGTCTACTCATTTATGACAGAATGGCAAAATATGAAATATGAAGGTTTACTGCCCCAATTACAGATCCAAGTAGTGAAGAATGTGCCCATTTTAAAGTTTTCTTGAGAGTAGAATGAAGCTGAATATTGCAGACCTTTTAGATACAGTATGATTTTTATTAATAAGAGTAGCATTATGAAACTTATGGTGAGGGTTCTTTACTTATAACTACATAATATTCTTTTTTCAAACCATTCTTTAAGAGTAACAAACCAATGCAAATATTATACCACCTAGTTTACACTGAATTCAGTCCGGAAGTTGGTGCTTCATTTTAAATTGCAGAAGTTTAAATTCAGTCATCATTGCCAGTATATTCCCCAGTATTGCTACAACAACAGTAGCTATGCACATTGATCTTTCTGCAATAGTTAAGAAGCTTCATGGAAGCTGACATATTGGCTTCATTACTGTCAGTGTGAGACAGCAGTGCTGAAGGGCACAGTGCAGCAAGAGGGGAACCTGAAGTCTGGACATGTTAACTGACCTGATCAAAGTTACACAGCAAATACACAGCAAAAGTTTTAAAAAAAATAAAATAAAAATCCTAACTCAGCCTCCATATTCACTTCTGTGACTGCTGCCTTTGCTCAATGTAAACTCTGGATTCTAATGTTACTATTGTTCCAGATTCTTATGCATATGATTTTATGCAAAATATAAGATTATGTAGGAAATACTAATAGAGTACATAAAAATATAATTAATATATGAAAAATACAGACTATGAATAACATTAAGTCTCAAACCCAAACTCTCAGATAAAAGCTCATAATCTGGGTAAGGTATGGAATAATAGGGTGAAATTCCTGCAGGTGCAGGAAGCAGTAAAGAGAAAGCTAAGGTGAAGTTGGTGTTTATAATTTCTTATGTTAAACATTAACACATTGTGCATTTTGTGCCTTGTATAGGTATGTAGCTATATTTCAAGTGTTTTCTGAGCAGCCCTGTTTGTTTTCCCTGGCAAGCAGAAAGGTAAGTAATCTAAAGCAGAAACTGCTGTAATCTTTGTATTGTAGTGTGCCAACAAAATACAGTCTAAGCAATCCCTATAAACTTGCATATGAAATACTATCTGGAGCCATCTAGCTAACTTCCAAAGCACCACAGTCAGTCAAACTACATTTAAGATCTCTACTTGAAATTTTAAATATGTGCCATGTAATTAGGGTTTAGGATTTTCTCTTCTCTCTGTTTCCCATTCTCTCTCCTCCCTTTTTTGTTTTTATGAGAAGGCAAAATGATTTTCAGATGCATTCTTGTCACAAACTGTCAGCATTGCAAATTAAACTTGTATTCTGAATAGAATGATTATTTAAAAGCCTTTACCAAGCTATCTCATAAGCGTTTCTGTCTGGTACCGCAAGTGAGTGAATGTGGTAATTTGTATTTTTTGTTTACTTTTAATAAATAATAGCTATTCTTCTTGTCCTCTCATAGAGAGATTGTACTTTGACAACTATTAATGATTTAAGTTAAGCTCAGTACTCCCTTTGACTTTTCTCCCACCTTAGGCTCTGAGAGTGCAAGTCAAGCACACCACCTAGTGTGCAATGCCAACAATTCAACCTGAACTTTTCAAAACCAATTTAATCTGAAATCTATATAAACTGTCGTCTTTTAATACTGTCCTTTCCTTCACTTTCTTAGAGAACTTATGCATTCTAGGAATGAACCCATCTATTCAGTTTTTGGTTTACTTGATGCTTACACAGTGTACCCTAGAGATTTAAGAATTTATCACCTTTAAAGTAAGCCTTGGTGGATCTTTTATCAGAAATGGTAGATGCTCATGCTCTTAACTGTCCCCATCTGGCTGATGAAAAGATCAGCTACAAATGTCAGATTAAACTGACTCAATTGTTACCTTCATGGATTAAAATAGTAATTATTATAGCAATTATTTGTACAGTAATTAAGCATCAATATCCTGTACTTATACGCATTCAATAATACTACATTCTCAGACTGTGGAGAGCTATGATGCAAGGTGCCTAGCTATTGTCTTCCACAATTAAATAATGCTGTACACTGTAGCAGTGCCTGGTGCTTTAGAAGATTATAGTAGCTTTGCTTTAGGATTCCCAAAGAACTGTCCTAGTAGTGCTATATTACACCCCAGCACACTACATATTGTGTGGTAGGCAGGAAGGCAGACAGGTTGGTACTGTTGTATCTAGATGAGTATAAACACAGCAGAGAACAGCTGATGTGAGATTTGACTCCCAGAAAAATGTATTTTTGGAAAGAGTACTGCTTCGTACTTATAGCACATCTGATAGAGATAAGATAAAATATCAACTTTCTTCATTTTAGACAGGTGTTCTGGTAAAACAAATCTTATCTGCATCCCATTGGTTCTTTTCAATCAATCATAGCTATTCCTCATATTTAAAGTAGATGGTTCAACGTCAGTATGGTAGCCTGGATAAAGCATAGCAGATCACCTACTCATGCAATGGAGTAAAACAGCCAGCTTCTTGATCTACTGCGCTTGTACTTTTTTTTTTCAGTTGAAGTATTCCTCTCCTTCTCTGCTTTCAGGTACATGTAGTACCAGATCAAATGTGTACATACATATCGTACATAGTACGTATCATGTACATACGATCAAAATAGCACATACGTAAACTAGCATTCTGGAAATGGTCCTTCTTATACCCCCACAAGAAGAAAGATCTTCCTCACCTCTTTTTAATATTTTTATTAAAATGAAGGACAGGTTATATCTGTACATATTCACATCAGGAAAAAAGGGTATTTTGGAATTGTAATTAGTGCTTTTCTTATTTACTATATGATCAGTGGTACTTCTGATTTGTATCAAGATGCACTTGAATGGAACAGAAGTTGAATTGATCAGTCTCTCTTTTTTCTTGGTAAGAACAATTATCCCTATGATCTGAATACATAATAATTTAGATTAATAATGAGTTACTGAAGAACCTGCAAGTCATGAATTGCACTGTTTCTACTCAGCGTGGCTCTTGTGTTTCTTAGGATTTACAGGCTTTTGTTTGTCTCCTCTGGAAACCTGATTTTTTTTTTTTTTCAATTCTTGGTTAGCTTCTAGACTACAAATTAAATAATTACTTAAATAAATTAGCTGAATGAGCTGAAGAAATGCTTCCTCTACATCTGCCAGAAAGCTTAATGCTGCTAAAAGCTGGTTCAGCAATTAGCAGACTTGTTCCAAGGGCTAACTAGTGCTGCACTCACTTTAAATTACCAGCAGCATGTACATAGCACTGATATAGTACTTGTGTTCTTTTAATTGCTTCAAAATATTATAAACTTGCATCTTAACATTACTTATCTAGATTTAAGAAGGTTTATTCTAAGAATTAAGTGTTTAATTAACCTTTGTTTCCTTGATACTGAACTCTGATGACAATGGCAGAAAGTGAGGTGGCTTATTAAGTAGTTTAAAATTCTGCATATGCATTCACAAAGAGCAGCTGGAGTGAACACTGATCGGATCTCTGAATACAAATCCTTTTGCTCCATATAGAAACTGGTCATCACCTGTTTTAGAATGCATTCTTCCATAGGGCTTAGCAGAGATCAAGGAGGAACATCCACTGCTGGCGTTAACCTTTTCCAAGGTATGGCTCTAGATCTCTCCCTTAGAAAACTAGTTACTCTTTGAGGTTGGTGTGCTGTCAAAGCACCAGTGGAGATAGAGATGCATGCTCCTGATGCCAGTGCAGTCATGAGATACTAGAGCAGGCTCAGCAACTTGTTAGGGCGGGGGCAAACAGCCACAGAACTCTGCAGGGTGGCTGGAAAGAGTGCCTCCAATTTCACTCCTTTACTCCTTTCTGTGTGGATTCTGGCTCTGAAGTAAAGCTACAGGTGGTATTTGCTTATTCTGACAGATTTGTAGATGATGTGTAGAAAAAACGTGCCCTTGTGACAGGTTTTATTGACAGAGACTTTGGAAGGAACTCTTTAAAGATAAAGCAAATATTGCATGTTTTTCTTTTTCCAAGATAGATATTTGAGTGTACATTTGACCAGTTCTGCTCTGTCTTCTAACCAAATTGTGAATGGAGGAGAACTTTGACCAGATAAAGTTTAATGCCTTTCATTTGGTTTAAATCCACCAGTATTCCTCTTTACTAAGCTGTTCAGGAAATATATTCCTCCCTCTATGGGCCCTCTCTTGTCTTCCTGCAAATGTTTTAGTGACTCACCACTGCGGACTGGTGGGCTCAATAACCTGAGTGAAGTAACTGAAGAGGGTGAAAAGGATAGAGGAAACAGAGCTGAAGCTAAGAGTGAAAGTGAAACCAGTGCTTGCCTTTTTTGGTAGCATCACATAAGATGCACCTCTTGAGTGCTAAGGGCGGAGGCTGTGGGCTTTATGTTTTATTTTCTCTAATTTCTGAATCTATCTGCAAGAACTTTATGCCCCTTCTCTTATTCTAACCTCTCTTCACTTCTACAGGGACTGAGCATCTTAGATTGTCAAATTGCTGAAAAACAATCAGATTACATTCAGGGCAATTGTTTTTAACCTGGTAAGCTGTGTCTAGAACTCCGTAATGTAACATTTAAAGACATCATAAAAAATGTTTTCTTGCTCATCTTGTTATGCTATAATCAACAAGTAGAATGTAGTGTGATGCACTACATTTTTCACAATGCACTTACACAAATAACTGTCAATAAATCATTCATCTTTTACCACTGTATTACTAATTATGGTGAAATTTGTTAACTCCATTAACCACTGGTTAATTTTATTTTTTTTTAATGCAGAACTTTAAAAGGAATGGAATCCAGGAAAAAAAAAATTACTAAAACTCATGCAGTTAAAAGGCAGAAATAAGTTCCAAACTAGTATGTACAAAGGTAATGTGCTTTAATAGCTGCTATCCAGTGCAATTCATCCTGCTGCACAAAGGACAGGCGCGCACGCAGTCACTGCCTGCCACGTATACAGGCAGCAGCCTGCAGAAGGAACACTCTGACACACAGAGATGAGACCTGCAAACGCTTTATTTAAAGGGTGCAAAGACCTACGGAGCGATATCAAAGCAAGCACAGGCAACACTCCAGATCAGTTCAAGAGTCGCGAATGCAAATCTATCTGCATGCATCGGGTTAATGTCCAATCTCTCCACCCCCCCTTGGTTTCCACAGACATGCGAGGAGCGTGCACTTACCGAGCCCCTGTATTTCTCCAGAGATACTAGTTTGCCCCTGATATTTACAACTTTAAAAGTGTAAAAATCAGTCTCTTTCTGCTGAGTGGTGGAAAATGCTAAGAGCAGGAGTGCTGTAATTGCAAGGAGCATGGCTAGAGGAATGAGAAAAACTTTAGGGAAGGAAGAGGAAGGCTTGTGCTCCACACTGCCCTCAGGATCTAGCATGCTGCACGACCAAGCTGCAGCCACTTGCCACAAAAGCAAAGCCCTGCCGGAAAGAAGAGACTGCTGCAAACGAAACTTTTGCAACAGTCGAGATCTTGCAAAGAGATCTTGCAAAGAATCACAAAATCCTTAAGGTTGGAAAGCACCACTAGGATCATCTAATTCAACCATAATTTAGCAGAGTCTGTGTCTATGCAGGACCTCATGGGCAGGCATTTATGGAGCAGCCAAATATGAAAACAGAGTGTTTCCTTGCAGTAGTGATGTGTCAAGTGAGTTCCTTTATGGGTACAGCCTGAATTGAAGTGCTAGTTTTTTGGCCCAAGAATAGCAAGATGGTATGCATGCATCTACGGCATGCCAGATGTACAGATTTGCTTTAACTGTGTCCTAGGAAAATAAGGGAGTTCTGTGGTTTTTTTTTTTAATGGATTTGCAAGTTTTTTTTTGTTTTTTTTTTTGTTGTTTGTTTAGTATAATAACTATAAGCATCCAGTAACCGTGGTGTAATGTCACAGGATATCAGTGGCTTGGTTGCTAGCGGTTACTGATACGAGTGCTCAGAGCAAGAGTCATGAATTACAGTCCGCAAAACCTGAGAATTACAAATATGCCATGCATAATACCATGTGAAATGGAGCACTGCTCATGAGACCTTCGGGAACTTCTCTGTGAGGACTTGGTTTGCAGTGAGTAACAGGGTGATGTAGGAGATAGAACACTACCAAGAAGCTTTTAAGAAGCATTAAGAACTGAATGTGTTACCAAAGCTTCCAGGTTTTTAGAGCCACACCAGTGCCTAAGGATTAATGTACAGATGCCATTCTTGAGTCGTCTACAAGAAAAAATATCAATTTCTAATATTTTCTGTGATGTCTGCTGAGGGAAAAGAATTTGTATATGTAAAGTAACAATGATAGAAAGCATTTGATGGTCACTGATATATTCTTGGACCAAGAAACTGTTCCTCCATGCCTGACTCTGGTATTTCTTGGCAAAGAAAAGCAAAATGTAGTGATTTACAGAAAACAATTTAGTACATCCAAGGCATATTGGAAATCTATTTTTTGAAGAGCAAATAACATTTTGTAATCTGTGTTGGTTTTGTTTTGTTTTTTTTTTAACTGATTATTTTGATAGATCTTTGACATCTTACTTAAATGTGGTTAGGTGGTCCAAGCATAAGTGGCATTACTGTAAGAGGAAAAAAACCTTGGTTAGATGAGTTAATGATAGTTTTTGAGCATTTCAAATTTTGCATGCTTTTCTGTATTTCAGCTTAAGCAGACATCCAACATCAAGAAATCATGTAATGTTCTACATAGATGAAAAGTCTTTCATCATGCTGTCTATAGGGAAAATATTTTGTGCTGAGAATCTGAAGTTCTCATCTCATCTTCACAGTTCTGTATTTCTGTGCACTTTCCTACCTCTAGCACTGACCATGAACCAAGTGCAATTTCCTCACTTTAGAAACAAATCACTAGAAGCATCACCACGAGAATCTCAGACAGCTGAAGCTGCAGATGAGGGCTTTAAAATGCTTTATGTTTTTAAATAAAGAAATTAAAACTAATTATAATTCTAAAAACAGTTTAAAAATCATTCCAACAAGGAAAATAACTTAAGCTTTTTTTTGCTTTTTTTTTCCCTCACAGAAAAACAAAAATAAACTTTCAATACACTTTTCCATTATTGCATTATTTTTAGGTATAACTATATAGTAGTTTAGGTAGGGGACAACAAATAAGGCATCATGGTACAAGCAAGGTTTTTGCTCTGGAAAGGGACTCTATAAAATCTGCTTCCTCCAGTCTCATCTTTACTGTCTCTGTTTTCTACGCAGAATTCACTTGTTTTCAAAACTACATTTTCTCCTACAATCTCAGCCCAGTATCTGAAGGGTTTTGATCAGTGGCACTGAATTGCAATTTCTTTAAATGATGGCCAGCTGGCAGTGAAATTCAACTTCCTCTTTTACTGCCACATATCTTTACTATTCCCTGCAATAAAATGCTCAACGTAGCAGAGAATGCAGAATTGTTTCCAAATACACATGGTGACTTCCTTTTGTAATGATCAAGTTTTCATGGCAAAACTGCACTAACATTTTCTATTCGAGTCTATCCAGCTATTTGAGCTAAATTGTTGAAAAAATCTGATATATTCTAATAAAGTTTAGCTTGTAGGAAAAATGCCACTCAGTTTTGCAAACTGGTGCTTGTTTGCTCAGTAGCGTGCCTAAATATTGATTTAGGAGCACTGCATCCAGCAGCAAGTTAAATTTAGTTATTTCTACAATTTACTTTTTGACTTACCAAACCTAATCAATATCTTTGTCTAATAGGGCTAATTTGAAGCCACCACCCAGCTGCCCATCGGACAGCACTGTGGCACTGTATTTTTTGTCACTGCTGCCTGGATTAGGCACATGTTCTTAAAGGTCAGCTCAACTTCCCAGAGGCAAAATATTGAGGTACCCATTCTTCGTTTTGTAAAATTCGAGCTTGAAGCGAACTAGGAGAAAGCAGATTCGCTCTAAGGATTGCAATGAGTTAACAATACATTTCAAAGGTACATCTTGCCACTATTCACAGCATCCAGAATTACACATTTTGCAACTTTCATTTGCCTACAGACTATCTAAGCTAGTGTTTTCAACACTATTATTTAGTTTCAATAATTTCCTTTTAACCTCTTCCATAGTTCAACAACACTCTTACGCCCCTTGTTTTTCTGGACAGGCCTCCTTACCCAGGGCTAGGGTAAGCGCCAACAAGGCATTTCACTGCCAAGAGAGGTAGCACTGTACTGGTTCCTTGAAATATTTGCCTTATTCAAACGCTTGCCAAGTCCTTTAGGTCACCCTGCAGCACTGCCAAGAGCCCAGCAGTCCAGCCCTTCTCTCTTGAGACCTTCCCAAGTGCCAGCAGACATGCTGGCCAAGGCACTGTCCCTTGCTGTGGCCAGAGACAGCTTTGCAGCCAAGGCCAGGGAGCTGGGGTCCCCTTTCCCTCAGCATCCCAGGGATGGGAAAGGCCTGCAGAGGTTGAGCTTTATGTGGAACACTCTTCCATTCCTCCACCAAGTATCAGCGAGCAGAGCAGGGGAATGGGGAAGAACAGCATTGAGGCCCAGGCTGCGGACAGGAGCAGATCCTCAAAGGGCCACAGTGCATCACAGAATCAGAAAGGTTGGAAAAGAACTCCGAGATCACCTTGTCACCTACAAGCCCGCCTGCCACCGCTATTTCCCCACTAAAACACGTCGCTCAGCACCACACCGAAACGCTTCTGGACCACCTCTACCAGCCGTTAAACCCCGCAGGTCTGCCCGGCTGTACGGGGAGGGGGCGGCCGTTCCTCCCGGCACGGGGAAAAAAGAGAAAATGGACAAGAAAGAAAAAAAACGGGGGTAGGCTAGTGGAAAATATGGAGCGCTTGCTTCCATCACTCCCGTCTGCTGCCGTAGCGTGGGGAACAGCCGGGAGGTGGAGGTGGGAAGCGCGGCTCTCCCCCTGCTCCAGCGGCCCCCAGCAGGGCAGGCCCGGCCCGGCCCGTGCCCACCGCCCGCCGGCACGGGGCCGCCCGCCCGCCCGCGCCCCACAATGCACCGCGCGGCTGACATGGCGGCCGGGCCGGACTGAGCCGCTGGCGTAGGGGCCTCCAGCAGCCGGAGCCGGGCATGGCGGGGGCGCAGCCCCGGCACCCATAGGGCCGCAGCCAGGTACCGGGCTCCGGGGCAGCCGCCGGCCCAGGGGACGTCCTTCCGAGGGGGGGGGGCTGGGCGCGCTCTGCCCGTTCCTCCCGTGCGCGGCGGGGGGAGGCGGGCCTGGGGGGCTCGGCGGGGCCTCGGCACCCGGCACGGCCCACGGCGCACAGCTCCGGGCGGCCGGCGGGGTCGGGGTCGCCGGGCACGGCGTCGGGGTTGTCGCGGGCTCCGACAGCAGCGGGGAACTGGGGCCGCATCCCGCCTGGAGCCGGGTGTGTGCAGGTTGTTGTTGTTCTCCTCGGCTGGGATTAAAGAAATGCTTTGGGGGGGGGAGGGTGGGGGGTAGAGGCAGGCCGTGCTCGCCAGCTGTGCCCCTGCCTGCAGTTACAGAGGTTCTGCTTTCTGTGCGCGGTGGTGTGCCTGGAACGGTGCACGGCGATCCCTCCACCTCGGTTAGGGCTCTTTTGTTGGCTTATCTCGTGTACCAATGCATAAGCGACTCTCAGGCTTTTGCAGTAGGTTGCAGTTTGCCAGTTGACTGAACGTGTCACCTTACCTGAGGCCTTCTGGCTTTTAAGGTTGTTTCTGGGTCCGTCAGAGGAGGACGAGCTGGTTACATGCAGAGAAACAATATAATCAGATCCAGGCTTAGGTTTTAGGGAGGGACTGGGGCGCTAAGGCAGTAGTGGCATCTGCGTAAGAATCTATTAATTGTTTTTGTTTTTCGTGCCATCTGCACGTTACTTTGTTTCCTGAACGATGGCCTGGGTTTAAGAGTTGTTGTGTTTGTTTGAAAATAGGGGATACATGCTGTTTTTGTTTGATTCGTGCTCCCGGTTTGAGTAGGTGCTTATGCATCGTCTGACCCCTGATGGTTATGACATAATTATTTCCGTGACAAGAAAAGCAACTCAGCCATGGAAATGTGACTTAATTACAGCATCTGGCAGAAGAAGCTATATTAGGAGTGAGAGGTCTGCTTTTCAAATGTTGGTAGTGTAGTGAGCTTCTTTATCTTTTTCTATTTCACTTCTCTGATAATTTCTTCCTAATTTTTTTATTTACTTTTTAGGATGAAATTAGAGTTTCCCGTCAGATCTGTGTAGGAATAAATTCCCAGAAGATACATAGGGAGAGATAGGAAAGTTCCTTCTGTTCTCTCTTCTTGCATAGAAGACAGCTGGGGCTTTTGTCTTGTACTTGGCGAGCACAGGAAGAAAAACAGCCAGATGCCACAGGGCACCTGCACAATGCAGGGCATTTACCTGGCCCTTGCTCTGGAGGGAAGTGCTGCTATGGGGAGAATGTGGAGAAGGATTTCCCTGTGTTCTGTCTGAAAGCAAGGAGTCCCAAGAGAGCTCTTCTTACGTTTCTGGTGGAGCTGCATGTCACAGTAACAGTTTTAGTTGTGTGTTCACACCGGTGCCATAAGGCTGTTCAAAATTTTTTCCACCTGAGAGTATATCTAGTTGTAATGCTTGCTCCTAAATTTCACAAAGTGTTTCTTCTTAATTAGCTTTATTTCGTTATTGTCTCCACCTTAACAATGTATTACTGATACTGACTTGTTCCAAAAGCTCATAGAAAGGAAGGTCCCGCATTTTGCTTATCAGGTTGATTACGGAGTGGAAGCTATCCAGGGGAATCAATGCTTCTGGTGCTTTTGGCACATTATCAAACAACATAGGATATAATCATAAGTTGTTTAATTGTGTGTAAGTGATAGATCAATAATTCTCTTAGCTTTGAAGAACTAAAAACCTATTAATTTAGTAACACAGCTTATGGAATTCATTTTTACTTTTGAGCAGTGATGCATACATAAATGTATGTGTAGATGCATGGATTGGATCTCAATTCTGGTATTTTTAGTAAATCTTCGGAAAAAACAATGTGTCAGATGTTACTAGATTACTTAGTTACTAGATTACTTAGATTACTATAGTTTTTATTTCTGTTGTAGAAAGGCAACACTGCTGTAACTTTGGGATTTCAGTTTTTGGCGTCTGCAAAACTTGATGGGATTCTGGAATTGATTTTGTGTTAGAAACAGTTACTACTCAGTCTGTGTGCCCACTATATGAATGTATACTTGACAGCTTTTCTCAAGTCATGGTTTTCAGCATATTTCTCTTAGGAGTGAAAGCACAGGTTGCCAGGAAAGCAGTCATGGGGATACGGGTAGCACATCCATTTGCATTAGTTAATTAGTTTGTGAACCAGTTTGCAACTGGTGTGAAGCGGTTCAAAGGATGTCCTAAAGGATTAGAAGTTGGGTGACAGGATCAGTGTCATTAAATACAAGAACCAGATAAACTTCTATGCTGAAAAATACATAAGGTTGTATTTTTATTTAGCACAAATGGCAGGGACAAGTGTAGTTTTAAGAATAAGATGGATAGACTGGATTTAAACATGTAGCTACAGTCTGAGCCAGCTTTGTGATCAGTTCAGGCCTTCAGAACCTACTCAAGCCTCTGAAAGTCTTTACACATATGTAGTGCTGTACTGTTTTGTTTTTTTTTCCAGCCTCCTACCCAGTGTTGGTACAAATGTGTTTGTTTTTAAAAGTGAGAGCTAAATTGGTTCAGTTTCCTGATCTGGTTACAGAATGTACCTTACAGCACAGAGCAATGTTTGAGGCAGGTGGCACCCCTCTTTTGGCTTCAGTGCTTCAGTTGATTGTGGAGCTCTAGTGTTTTTCAAAAGTTAAATCAATTATGAAAGTAAAATTGAAGTCAAAATCAAAGCATATTGAGGCATTCAAAGTCCTTATGTGAAATATAAAGGGAAGGAGAGAGAGTCCAGCTCAACTGCACAGCTAGTGGGACCAAGAGGAGGGCTTTCCTGATCTTGGGATGGGAGTTGCTGGCATTGATAGCTCCAGAAAGAAGTGTTTGGCACCTGTTGTTGTTGGCATGCCTCTTTCTTACCTTTGCAGTGAGCCACATCTTGCTGTAGGAAAGACAGTGGGTGTCAATGTGAATAGGAGCTGGCCGGTAACAGGCACATCATGTATGGATTTCCTGTCATGCATATTCTGCTCGTTTAAGGATTTAGTTGTGGGGTTTTTATACCAACATACATCAGCGCTGTTTTGTATAAAGCAAAGTGTTTCCCATTAGTTCAGTTATTCATTGATACTTATCTAATTCAGACACAAACTCACTACAATTCTGTATGTAAACCTGCTTATCTGAGGAGTCCTTCTTAGAAGTTTCTAATCCTTCATGGTAGTATTTCACATCAGAGCTTCGTGCTCATCTTCCCTAGGCCTAGTGCTAAAGTACTGCTGTGTCTGCGTTGTGTTTAATGCTATGTGTACTGCCCTGCCTTCCTTCTGGATAGATTTTGGAAGTACTGTGCTTACAAGCTTGAATCCTGCAGCTTCTAGAGACTGGAGGATCTGAGACTGTGCGTAGATAGCACTTACATGTTTGTTACTAAGAATACCTGTGGGTTTATTGCCGGTGGAGCCTGAGGCGCTTTAGTGGCCGGTAATCTTCTGATAGTTTTAGTTCTAAGTAGTTTGGAAAAATACCAGGGATTGATAACAGTTATGTCTACTTTATCACAAAACAAATATAAACATGTGATTTTTCTTCGTAACTATTGGCTCAGAACAAGGGAATGATATGTGTGTGTTTTCAGGTGCAAAAAGGGGCCTGAAGCTATAACCAGTGTAGAAAAAACTCATTCCCCCCTTCCCTTCTCACTAGGGCATTGGCACTGTCTGCAGAAGGAGACATCACCTGTGCTGCAACATGAGCAGAGTGCATGAGACAGCCTGTCCTTTTGTTTCTGTCCATGGCTGCAGCCTTTGTTTGTTGAATTTCACTTTATTTGTGTTGGAGGTTCAGCTGGACTGTGTTGGAGGCTGAGGTTAATCACCTCTACGTTGGGAGGCTGGCTGGGAAGATTTCAGCTTGTGGACAATCATAATGGGGCAGATAAAGGCAGCTTTCAGATAAAAATGTCGGGGCTCTCTATCTCAAGGAGGGAATACTTTACAGAATGAAGGTGATAACTGTTATGTTTGTAGTACTTTCTCTGTATATGTTTAATCTAGTTGTCCCTGAGGAAAAAAAAAACAAGACCACAAGAGACTGTTCATTTTCCCTCTAGATGCTCTTCTGCACTCTTGTAGACATCTTTGGACATTTGAGGCAGTTGGGAGCAAGTTTTGGAACACATTTAACATAATGTCAAAAGGTTGCTGAATTTTTGCACGTTATCATGGAAAAATGATGTCTCAGTAGAGGAGCAGTCTCAACTGAGGGGAAGGCAGGAGAAAGTTTTGTTTCCTTGTAGGGGATAGCTAGGAACCATCAGTGTGTGTGTTCCTTGAGCTGCAGCACACCTCCACCTATTAACCAGGCTGCAGCTGGGACTGTGACAGCGAAGCACGGAATGAATTTGTAAGGAACTGAGACAGTCTTTAATTTGACTCCTAATAAAATGGTTCAAACAGAAATGCTTTGCAAAAGAGCATTTTGTCACAACTCAGAGTAGAAGATCTCACAATTCCACTTGGCTTTTGTATAAGGCATGGCAAAATCTGACCCAAGATGGGTGATTTTAAACGTAGTTGACTACAGCTGAAAAGCTTAAAAAGAAGCAGAAGGGCAGATGGGTAGAAACATCTTCTTGAAACTTGTGCTTTTTTTTTCTTTTTTTTTTCCTTTCCTGTTTGGAAGTGTTACCCTGAATTTTTGCAATTCAAATGCAGAATTTTCTATTGCTAATCTGAGAGAACAAGGAAACAGAAGAGATGAAAGTGAAACAATCTGGTTCCTTCATTTTCTCTGCCTAGAATGAGTTCTACAGTAGAAAAATCTAAGCTCATTTTCAACATTTTAAAATTTTGTTCTGTTAGGTGTGTGTAGGCTTAACCACTTTCTAGAATTTGAGGTCAGACAATACATTCCCTTACCTCAAGCTCTTGTATTTCAGCCAGATTATTTTTCAATGAGTGCCAAGCATTGAGGTGGATTTAGAGGAGTAAAATGGGCACTGTCCATTGGGGGGGGGGGGGGAGGGATGAGGACAGGGAGGGGGATACTAAGTCCCTAACACCAAAATATTAAATAAGTGGAATATGCTGAAATGTTTTCAACAGGTGAATCTACCTCACTTTGCAGATGCAGGTGAAAAACTGTTTTTGTTGCCAGCCTGCCTGGGATAAAATGGTGTTTTCATTCCAGGTCGGGCAATTGGTATGAGCCTGAGCTTGTGAATAAGAGGTGCCTTCCAGGTTTCTGCAGAGATGCCACCTCAGCACTGATTCACTCTGTTGCAGTGTTTTGTTTCCAAACGTGTTATTCTTTTTGGAGGCACTCCTTTCCCTCCCCCTATTTCCCTCTCTGCTGTACGGATGCCCAGTGGCTGGCAGAAGACAAAGGATTTTTTTTAGGCTGTCGTGTTTGAGTAGTGGGCTCTTTTTCCTTTTAAATGATAAAGCTTTGTGAGTTGGTTTACTTGGCAGTTTGTTGCGATGGATTATGTGGTTGACAATGAATACGTGACAGCAGTTCAGGTTAATATTAATTTGCTACATCATTTCAGTGTTAAAGAACAAAATTTATCCCTAAACACAACATTATTGCTCTGGCAACTTAAGAGTCGAAATTTTATGTGGAACACTTAACATTTCTTTTTACAAAATACTCAAGCCCCAATAAATCGCATGAGTGATCTTTATTCTTATTTCTTTGGGATAAAACCTCTCTTTGCTTTTTAACCTTAACTACTTTCATTTGCTTACACTTCCTCTTAACATGTAGTGGTATTACAGATTTCAGTTTCCTAACTGGGTTACAGAGATAGCTTTAAATGAGACAGGAAAAGCGCCCAAGGAAGCTGCTAATAAAGGGTATGTAATGTTTGTGCGTTTGTGCAAAGCTTTCTCTTTGAGTTCTCTTTGAATGTGTAACTGTGTTTTTTTTTTAACAGCTGAGATCTAGTTTGAGCTTGCAGGAGAATGTTTGTGGATTTGTGTTAAACTTTCTCATGAAATGTGACTGTAACAATTTGACACTCAGAAAAAGCAGAGCAGAAGGAAGCCTTCCTTTTGCTCCAATGCCGCATTTTCACAGTAACCTCAGGCTGGCCTTGGTGCCAAGGGAGGCTGTTCCACCGCGCTTCTGGCTGTTTGCTGGCAGCCTTCCTGCTGCTCCTGCCTCCTGCCAGCTGCTTTGGCTCTCCAGTTTTAGTCCCTGCAGAAGAGCACAAGGGTGGGAGCAGCCCATGTGGCAGGGACTGGAGGAAGGCATTTGTGCTCTGTCAGGGCTGGTGCTGACTTCCATTGCTTCACAGTGAACACAGGAGTTTGCCCTCGGCGTGTCAGAGTCCAGCTTCCAGCAGTGGCATGGTGTGGTTGTCTCAAGTGTCAGAGAAATGAAAGTGGAAGTGAGGACTTATCTTGCTTACGTGTGACCCCACCCAGGGTGAACAAATAAGGAGTAAAGAAGAGTTTAGAATTTTGAGTCTTCCTTACAATTTGTTTCCTTTAAAAATATATTTACATACCTCTGTAGGAGAACACAGTGTTGTTTAGAGATAAGGGGGGCTGTATGGAGCTGTAATACCAGAAGTCTTACAGGCAGCTCTTTGGGCAGAGTGTCTCACACCAGAGCCAAATTTTGCAGCCCAGGCCCTTCCTCACTGCAGTCTGGTTGGAGCGGCCCTGATGCATGAGTGGTCATTGCTGCTGTGGGGCTGGTAAGAATTGCTGCAGGAAGGATGGACTGCAAGCCAAAGGCAAATGCTGCTTGTTCTTCTGGGACTTTGGTCTTTGACTTCTGATCTAGAAGTGCGAGCCAGATATAAGGGTGTTTGATAGGAATACATGACTTTTTGAGGTAAGATGCATAGCTATTTCAGTATGTTTAGTAGCATTATTATTTTTTTCTGAGTTTGTAATTTTTTTAAAGGCTCTGACATTAACTTTATAAGAGCTCTTGTTTTTGCTTTTGTTTTTTTAGATTTTTTAAGGTAATATATATTTCAGTGGTGTTAACAGAGGTGTAAGCTATGCATTTTTAGTATGTGGTTTGTATCCTGAAGGGTATCCTGGAGTATGTGTCTCCTCAAAGTGACAGATAGTGGGTAGTTATGTAACCTGAAAATATACTATCCTTTATGCTGATGACATTCAAAAAGATGTATTTTATCAGGCGTTTTAATGTGATCCCTCTGTTCCTTCTTTTTTGCAGTACAGAAGTGCTTTATGCTACCCTAATGGTTGTAATTCATTATTTATTTTTATTATTAATTTTTCTTTTCAGTGCTATTCCTTTGCTAAAGGTAAGGTACCTATCTTAATGGGTTCTCTAAAACCCAGAAATTTCCATATATGATGCTTCTAACTACCAAGTATGTAGGTGGACTGGAAAGAGAGAAACTGTTCCAGAATTCCAAATCTTGCTATAGCTGTACACAATTGATTTTGTCTGTGCCTAACGTTTTATTCTCGTAATTTTTTACTGCCAACTCAAGGTTGTTTTAAAAGAAAAAATCCTGGTTCTTGTTACAATTCTTCTTTTTCATTGTCCGCATTGCAAAGATTAATTCCTTAGTAACAGGTTCCATTCTTCATGCTTAGCTTCCCGTTGGTGCCGTAGTCTTTGAGAAGTCTCAGTAAAGTTCAGATGACGTACTACTTAAAGGACAGAGGTTTAGATAAGTAAGTTGTCTCCAGCTAAATAAAGCATTTACTATTTCTGTTTTTCACTGATGAAAATCTTTATTAATTGACAGTAATTACTGTATGAGAATTGTATGTGTGAAATGTTGTGCTTATGTGTCTGTGGATGTAGATGATAGGTGAGATTTGTTTTTAATGGTTTGAGTTATAGCCCTAATTTTTTTTTTTTTCAGTAGCTAACTCAATCAGTATGTTTTATTGCTGATATTTTTTAGATTTCTTCAGTTTTCTTTTTCATGTAGTTAGAGATATCCTGGCTTGTAGATTTCTTTTTTTTCCGTAAAGCCAAAAATAGGGAGGATGGAAAAAAGCAAGCTGTTGGCAGATTTATTGCTGAGTATTTTTTTTTTTACCACGTTCTGCCATTTTTTGTCACTTCATATCCCTTCCTCTTTAAAACAGAAGTTAAGATTAATGACGTTTTCATGATTTTTATTTGTCATATAGAATATGTTATGAAAATTCACTTATGCCTCTGGGGAGTGGGAAACGTGCTTTCATTAATCATTAGTAGTTTGACTTTTCTTTATAGAGCTTTATTTTAATATATTGCCTCTGCAGAGCGCTGATATTTTCCCCTCAGTTTACAAATGTCTATCATTATTTTTTTTCAGCAGACAATCAGCCACGATCCTTGCACAGGGGATTTAAAATCAACTTCAAATTATTGGAGAATTGCACTTCAAGAGGACTCGAGATAGGAGAAGCAGGTCTTCAGTATAATGGAAGAGGCCAAGAGCTCGAAGAATGGAAATCATGACCCAAGGAAGTCTGTCCGTCTCGTCAGTGAGGAAGGCAAAGCAGTTAAAGTTACAAATAATCAAAATTATAAGCATAATAGAAGTGACAAATCTGTGAAAGATATTGGGAGAAGTTCTCCAAGTGGGAATAGCAGCAAAAAAAATAAACAAAATGATGTTTTTTCTGAAAAACAAGGAGAAAATAAATCATGCAAAGTAAATAGTTGTATTCCTGGGACTAAAGACACTGGGTCAAATGTTCAGGAGCGAAATCATGGAAAAGTAAAAAAAAATTCTAATTTATCATCATCAGCAGAAAACCTGAAACAGACAAAAGCTCAACAAATGGGAGAAAACCTTCTGGGCTCCCATGTTTCAGGGAATGGGGTCAGTGTGGAAACTTTAACAGCTACTCAGAAAGGGAAACTGGTATTGGAAAATCCACTTGGAGTTCATGCATTGAAGACTAATGTTGACCAGCCTGGTGATCCTGGTAGGACTGCTTCAGATCAAAGAAAACTGGAACATAAGCCTGATGACTTCAGTGAGTATTACTCAACATTACACCCGTCATTTTATTTTTCTGATGAAGTGGTTAACAATGGGCTTTGGAATGTTTCTGTAGTGTATTTTTTCACATATAATAAGTTGCTGCTTGCATTTACAGGCAATATGTTAATATAAGCATATTACTCAGAGAATAAGAGATTATGATAATGACTTTTTTTTTATGCCTTAAATCTAAACACCTTTGCAGGAGACTTGAAGTGTGTGGGTTTCAGGCAATTTTGTGAATATAGTGTGTTGGGCTGGAGGAGAACCCTGCATAATATCATTGCCATTTATGGAAATACCAGGTGTTACTGCTTTTCAGAAAGATCAGGAGGAAAAAAAAAATCTGTAAGAAAACATTTTTTATAGGTATGAGGGAAGTATTTACCTTTTTTCTTTTTTTTTTGTATTATGCTCTGTTTCTTACTAAAAATGTTTAAAAGGTTATTTGGCAGATGGCTTTTCAGTTTAGGGAGCTGTGGAATACTTTCCATCTATCAGTAGTTACCTTTAGGAGTGTTTAATTTTTGTGTCTTTTTCAGTTTCAGAATTAAACATATGGGTCAGGATTTATCTCATTTCAAGATAGCTCCTTATCATAAACTTTGTCATGCTTTTTCAGAACATTCGCTATTATTAGTATTCTCTAATAAAATGTTGCTTGAAGGCTGTAATGTCAGAGTGCAGAGGTTCCATTTGAAATGTTTCCTACCACTGCAGCAGAAATGTGAAAATAAAAGGGAAATTATGAAAAATAAATATTTTTAGGTATCTTTATAAAATTTAGCAGGAAAAAAAAAGTTGAAATGGTAGCATCCCCTCACTGGCTAGCTCTTTGTAGACCACCATCAGTACTGTTCTGAGGGGACCATCTCTCAATGGCAAAATAGGACTTGAAAATTTGCTCAGATTTCGTTTCCAGACTTGTCTCGGGGCAAAAGATCACGTTTAGTGATGTAAAAACTACTGGAGTAATTTAAGATGTAGGTGTTTGTCGAGGCTGATGAACTATGAACAATTCATAGGCATCTGGAGGAACTGGACTGGAACTGAGCTGTGTGTTTGAGTAGCAGCATTCCAGAGCTCTGTGGTTGCTAGCCCTGGTATCATGGCAATGTGTCATACTGTATTCAACTACAACTCCCAGCTGTCATTTCACATGGGTGGTTGAAATGTCTGGCAGCTGACTTTTTGAGGTTCTTTGTTTGGGTTAATGTATTTAAAGTTGTTTTAGATTGTTTCCATAGCAAAATATGTTATTTAAAAGAAGAATAATTAAGCCTAGTACTTATATTTCTGTTAAGCAGAGCATCAGGACCTCATGTACTCTGTTCTTTTTTGCCTTGAAGGCCTTAATGGAATTAGCAATATGGACCTTACTTGTTCTGGTGTTTAGCCTGTAATATAACTCAGTTTGTGCCTTGCCTCTTAGTGAGATGCTCTTATCTGCAGTGACCTCTGTAATCTTACTTTTCCTGAGTTATTCTGAAGAAAATAACTGTTTCTTTCTCTAGGTAAAACTAAGAATTCTGAATCAACTAAAGAACACACCTTGGAAGCTGATTATTTAGAAAACACCGTTGTTATTGATGAGTCTAATCTGACAGCTGAACAGCAGCTGGGACTGAAACAAGCTGAAGAGCGTCTGGAAAGAGATTATATCTCCCGACTTGAAAAAGTAGGTTATTTATCAGATAAAAAAGATAAATATCTTCCTTTGGTGTCATCACCTTATTTTGGGTTGAGTAATATCTCTACTCTAGCCTGTTGTCTCTGTTCCTTCTTTATAGTGAATCACTTCGGTCATTTAAGATACTAATCAGTAATAGATAAAAATAGATTAAAAGATACTGTCATTAATTGTGACAAGGTAGGAATTGAAAACTTAGTCTTCCTTTTGTGGCACATGTAGCATCCATAGAACAGGTTTGTTTTTTTTTTAATTCTGCACATGGTAAAGCTTTACATTCCCATTACTTATTTAAAGTTTTTAGAAAGTCCTATACCTGAAAATTCAAGGTATAGGGTCAGAAAGGATCCTCAGTGTATCTTCAGTATGTTAGCTTTCTACCAGACCAAGTTACCTGTATTAAAGATGACTTCTTAAAAATGTTTGTTTAAGCTGTTGTAGTAATCTCTGATAAAATATGTTTTGCAATCATTATAGGTATCTCAGAAGTTAATACCTAATGTGCCTCTTGGAGCAATTTAATCTCTCATATGTTGGCCTAGGAAAATAAACATATTATAACCTTCATCAGCAACTCTCCACACATTTGAAGATCATTACCATTTCTCCCTGCAGACTTGTCTTCTCCAAATACACTCTTTGCTCTTTAGACAGAAGGCTTTTTTTCAGTTAATGGTGCATTCTTGTTGCTTTTCTCTGGGCTTCCACCACCTGGCCCATTTAACTATGGTATCCTAAAGTGAATGATGCCTTTTAGCTGAATCCTTATGTGTGAAGAAGAAAGCTGTCTTATCTATCCCAAGTAAAGCATTTGTGTTTAGGATGTCTATTGTTTGTTTTTTTTCCTGTGTGTAGGTCTTAATGTTGGTTGTTGTTATTTGCTTGTTTGTTTTTTATCAGCAGTAAGATACTGTCTTGTAGCTTGGTCAGCTATCCACATATCCTTTTCTTAAGGAATGTTCAACTGCGTGTCCTCAGCCCTGTTTTCTTTTAGTTGACAGTGTCTAATGAGGAATGATACAGTGCTTTGATAGGATTTCATTGCAAGTTTCTTGTTCCATTTCTCTGCTTTCCTGTGATCAGTAAACTGTCATCTTAACACAAAGTGCGTAATCACTTCCAGCATTATCTTTCTCATCTGTAGTCGGCACACTCTCTTCTGCACTTTGTAAATCTCTAACAAAAATATGAATGATTCTCACCTACTTGGTACATGCTTTTAGACCAGTGATGAGCCAGTGTAGGTATGTGCGCTCTGAGGACGATTTTCTGAGCAGCTTTACTCTCACCTTACTGTTCTTTATTTAGGTAGTATTCGCTGTCTTCTTTTTAGAAAGATACTATGACAAGTGACAAGAACTTTGTAAAATTCAATATGCAACATCTGCTGCTTCTTCAAGCTTTATGATTTCCTTTTAAAAAAACAACTCTAAGATTGGTTTAGTATAGTTTGGTTTGTAGCAAATCACTTTGTCACCTATGGCCTATTTCTTTTCTGAGTGGTTATTAATAACTTATTTCAGGATTTTTCTGGACACTAATTCTAACTGGTCTCTAACTGACTCTTGCTCTCTAGCCTTTTAAAGATACTCTTGAGTTTTTCTTTCCTAGTGATCTGGAATCTTTCCATTGTGTTAATTCTTTAAAATACAGCTGCCTTTGAAATGTGTTTGCCAAACACAAATTTCACTAGTTTTGGCTTCTCCTGAGGTTTCTAATTTACTCTGATAATAGTCTGAAGCTACTTATTTATTTATTTCTAAAACTTTTTTTTCCTCTTTCATTGGTGTTAAGCATACATACGTGATGGAAATAGGCTTTACAATAGAGGCAAAATAAAAGGCATTGTGTGATTCAACCTTTCTGGGAACTATTGGCGTAATACTGCAGATCAGTACTGTAGAGGAGTACCCAATTAGTGTTAATGCTGATAGCCATTTAATTTTAGAAGGGTGTTAGAGAATTACTTCTGATCTGTTTCAGTCATGTGGGATTGAATCTTCTGAACTAGCCAAGTGTAGCTGTAAATTGTGTTCCAAATAGGTGTTTAATTTCATTTTATTAGCTAACAATCTCAAAGAAAATAAGGAGGAAGAGAATTAATAAGAAAAGTGTAATTACCATTGCGTTTTATGTTCATATTTAATCTAAAGTTGGAGACTATCAGACCTTTCTTCCTCAGTTGTTTTTCTTTTTTTCTGAAAAGCAGAGGATTAAAATCAGTAAATAAAAAACTTACACAAATGAATCATAACTTAGATCTTCAATATGAGAAGTGAAATCATAAGAAGCTGTAATATCTTAAAATGGTGTTCTCCGTTCATTGTTGTGTCATTGGTAGAACAGCTGGTGTTTTCAGAATTCTTTTTGGCTTTAGCAAATATAGATATATTAGAATTAGGACGAAATTTTTAAGTAGTTCTTTTCCTCTCTCTGTTATAACTAATAGTTGTTAGAAGTTTTCCAGTAAGTCTGCAGGCAAACAGGCATTTCTTTGGGGCCCTTTCAAGAGGGACTTGAGGAACAGCTCTCCCATTTGAAGTGAATGTGTCAAAGTGCCTCCTACATTGATAGCAATGTTTAATTGGAGCAAGAACAACTGCAAGATGAGATAGATTGAAGTGGAATACTTGAGAACAGCACCCCATCTTTGCAGAGAGGATCATTTCTGACTTTTTTCCTCCTGTGATTTCCAGAGGCTTGGCAGCTCAGCTGCTTCTTGCAGACTCTCGCATGACCATCCAAAATGCAAAGTACCTCATATTATTCATCAAAATGGAATAATCTTTTTCCTTGTTAGGCAGTCCCACCTTATTCAGAATTTAGTCATCAGGAGGTCAGTAGCTGGCTGTTGTCCTCCTTGTTGGCCAGCTACGCCCTTCTAAATAGAACAAAAAAATGCAGTACTTGCAGTCTGCTGTGAATATGGCAGCCAAACAACACCACCATTTGTCATTACATATACAATAGATAATGTGTTGAAGATTTCCCATTTTCTCGTCAGGGAAGGCTAGATAAATGCAGAGATTTAATAAATCTGTAGTTAGTAAAAGCTTGAGCTGACAAGGGAATGGCTTACTGGCCTTCAGTTCAATTTTAAGAGGCAGAAACTCTTTGGTCTTAATCTTGCTTCACAAAAATGTAATGAGAAGTGTAATATTCAACTCATCTCACTTCCTTTCTTTACATTCCCCTCTAGTCATATAGGTAAAAATCCACTTGCACCATGTTTTTTTGAAGATTGCATACTGTTTACAAAGCACCCTTATGTTGCAAATGTTAAATAACTGTTAAACAGAATTTGTTATTGAAACAGTTGAGTTTTTCAGACGCTATTGGCAGCAACATTTACTTTTAATCTGTTGCCATTTTTCCCCAGCGCTCCCCAGAATATACCAACTGTCAGTATCTATGCAAGCTCTGCTTAGTTCACATTGAAAATATCCAGGGAGCTCACAAGCATATTAAAGAAAAACGACATAAGAAAAATATAATGGTAAGTTAACCACATTTTCAAACGCCTTTTTTTTTCCCGTTTTTTCTTTTTTAAGAGGGTTTGTTTGTTTGTTTGTTTTTGGTTATGGGATATGTTTTCTTTAGTCACTTTCATTTACATGAAAGTTTGCATCTCCTGAGCAGAGGTCCACAGATGTCTTTTGTTCCCTTCCTGTTTGAGAGGACTGCTTGATATCTGTCCTGACAGAGAAGGAAGACAATTTTTTGGTCATTGTTTCTGAATTATCATCTCTGAGTAGCAGGCAGTTCATCACTCTTATAGTAACAGAAGGCAAGGTAACTTGGATGAGAAATGTAGTCAGTCTTCAGTTTCTTTCAAAACTAGTGTCAATGGTAGCAAGGCCTCCAGGGATGGAAATGGGATTGGTACTCTTTTGTTGTGGTTTTGTTGTTGTCATTTTTTTTCTTTATTTATATCCCTGCTGGATGGGGAAACAGAGGTAAGATGTCTAGATTTAAAAATAAATAAATAAATAAAGACTTATAGCAGGGAGGGATTCTGTTTCTGAGATGTCATTTATCATCTCCCTGCAGTTATGTGTGTGTTTAATATGAAAAACACCTGTACATTTCTAAGATTTTCAGTAAAAAAGCCAAGTGCTTTCCTTATTAGATACACTAGTGTTAGTTTGTGTTGTTTTGAGAAACATTACATATATGGAAGCAGTAAAGGCCACATGCATTTTCTTTCAAAACTATTTTTATAAATGCTTATAAAGAGCTACAAATTCACAAATATGTAGAGTTCTGTCATTTCAGATGGTTGTTGGAAGAATAATTTTAACTATTTCCCGAAATTCAATCTATTTTTCCTGTTTCTACATATTTCATACCAAACTTGAGTTTGTAGTGAATGCTCTAATTCTCATAAATATGCAAGTCATCACCTGGGAAACTGAACACCATAAATCTATAACATCTCATAAAGTAACATTTTGGTTTATGTTCAGTTATTTGTTGTAAGGGGTTCTGGTTCACTTCAATCAAATTTGCACCATGAGGGGGGGAGTGCTGGGGGGGGTGGGGGGAAGAATAAAATGGCAACAAACCAGCCTCACCTTTAATATAGAAACACTCCTGTACCATGCTTTGCATGTGGGGATGGAGATAAGAATTCAGAAATGTGGTTCCTTTACCACTGAGTGGAAACCATAGAAGACAGGGTGTGGTTTCAGTTTTTAATATTTGTCTTAGTATAGTGGTGTGTAACTGTCCAAATGTTACTTCATAGAGTACCTGTTTGCAGCTGTAATTACTGATGTATGACTGTGAATGAGCTTTGCAGCAGCTGTGGGTCCTCGCTCACTCAAAAAAAAAAACAAACCCTTAAAGTACACACAAAAAGCAGCCCTTCAAAATGTGTTGTATTTGCTCAAGTGAGAACAGTTGACAGATGAAGACTAGTACTAATGAAACATTACTTTCATACCATACTGATGTGCTTAGCGTGGAATTATTTTCAGGTTATTATTTATTTCTGTTGTCAGTCACATTTCATTTAGTAGATGAATTTGTGAAACTAACTGTTGTTTCATTTGGCCCCAGATGACTTGATGCATCTGACATAGTTATTGCTGCTGGATTAAGCTGATTATAATATGATGCATTAAAAGTTCTTTCTTGTGCTAGTTGTTTAGGCAGCAGCAAGAGGATACTGTACTTTTTAAAACTTCCTGGGAGTCAGGAATATCTCTTCTGCTACTGATGTCCTTCGTTCCAGTACAGCCTACTCTGAAAAATCTGTGTGATTCTTATGTGAAAAAGTAGCTTTTTCTACTCAGATTCTTCTATTATGTAGGAGCAGATAGAGCTTTTGATTTCTTAGGATGATTTCTGTTTCAGAGCTGTCAGAAAACGTGGTTCAAGAATACAATGCACCAGATTTCTTCCCCAGTTGCCAGCTGTGAAATAACATGTTCTCTTTTAAACACAGCATCTACTATCATTTCTGTAGGGCGGAGTTACCACCTTTGGAAATGTTTGATCAGGACACTTGTAAATTGAGCATAATTAGCAAACAGTACATTTTTTACATATTATGCAATGCTGTGAGATACATACATTGATACATATCATGCAATACAACAAGGTATCCTTTTCTCTTAAAATACAAGTTTTTACTTTTATCATCCAACAATTATTCAGGAAAAACAAGAAGAAAATGAGCTGCGTGCCCTCCCACCCCCTTCTTCTGCACAGTTGGCTGCCCTGAGTTTTACACTCATTGAGGCAGCAAATGAACAAGGCATATCTGATGATGACTTCAGAATTCGTCAAGAAATTGTAAACGAGATGGAGAAAATTATTCAACAGCCCTTACCAGGTATCCATAGCATCCTCCATTTTCTCTACTTGAAAGTTGTTCTTTTTATTATTGGAGAATTAATGCATTTGAGGTTAAAGAATCTATGTATTATACAATATTAATGTATACTGGCATTTTAATACTGGCAGATGATTTAAAAGCAGCTAACAAATCTGCACAAAGAGAGAAATATGTTTGTCCTTACCTTTACTTCTTTTTGTATGTGTTTATTGAAGCTCTTGGTCCTCTTTGAAGGGGTAATTTCTAATAAAGACTGGAAGTAACCAGAGCATCAAATATTTCTTACCTAGTTATGATTAAAGCTGCAGCCACTGAGGATCTCCTTCAGGCTCCAGTCCTACAAACCCTTCCACCTGTACCTTACCTCACATTACTGAGTGTCTGTGTCTTTTACAGTAGAGAGATTTATTTTTCAAGTGTACTTAGCTATGCTTGTGTAAGTGTCACAGGGGTTGGGGTTGAAAGAAGAATATGAGGAGGTACTTGAAGTAGAAGGAAAAAAAAAATCCTACCGGTCCTTCAAATGTTTTTGACGTCTTTAGGGCAAGTAAAAGTTACATGACTCAATTTCCTTTAAACCATAGATTAGGAAAAAGAGTGTTAGACCCCAGGGGTTTCTGTAGCCATCTGAGATATTTTTAGTACTTAATTGTGATCTGAAATATCTGTGGATATTAATCAGCAAATATTTGTTGAAACAAGTTATTCAGATTAAGAAGTGTTACTGTTTAGCATGTATTTCTTCTCATGTGTATTTATAACCAGTGGGTATTAAATGAAGTAGTTACCTTAAGTAAAAATATTGCATTCACCTAACAATGTATAAATATCATACCTTTTCTTTATGAGTACTTTATGTTGATAAAAATGTGAAACATAGTCTGGGCAGGTATAATGCTTGGTCACATGTATTGCTTTGGTGGATCATTGAAGTTCAGTGGATTTATAAAGTTCCTAGAAATGGTCCAGGTAAGTTCATAAAATCATAGAATCACCAAGTTTGGAAAAGGCCTCTAAGATCATCTAGTCCAACCATCCACGTACCACCAATATTTCCCCACTAAACTATGTCCCTCAGTACAACATCTAAATGCTTCTTGATCACTTACAGGGGCAGAGGCTCAACCACCACCCTGCCCATGACCACTCATTCAAAGAAATGTTTTCTAATATTCAGTCTGAACTTCCCCTGGCGTGACTGGAAGCCATTCCCTCTTGTTCTATTGCTAGTTACTCAGGAGAAGAGGCTGACCAACACCTCCTTTCTAGTTGTAGAGAGCTAGAGGGTCTCCCCTGGGCCTTCTCTTCTCTGGATAATCCCCGTTGGTTTTTTTCTTTCTCAGATGTGCAGCATGTTACTTTACTAGAACATGTAAAACATTCAAGTCTAACAAAATATTAAAATAATTAGCAGAAAAAAAGTTTTCAAAGCCTTATTTCGTCTATGTTAAAACTGGGTTGATCTTCTGGCTGTTTTAGAAATACCTTTTTTTTTTTCCCCCTTTGCTATACAAAAATGCTGTATGGAGAAGAATATTTCTTTGTTTCTTTGTTTGCTGTAGTATGATCAGTCTTATTTTTAGGAGCTGCATTTAATATGTGCTTAAATGTAAGATGCTGTATAGAAGTTAGTCTTGCAGCGTGCAACTGTGCTAATATGTTTACTTTGTGATATTGCCACGTGTGGCCCCCAGTGCAGTGTGACACACTGTTGAGTTTTCCACTGATAGTGTTTTGACAAATAGAAAGTGAAGAAAGTGCTCAGTGTTCTTGTAAATATTCATTAAAGTTACTGTACTGGTGTCATTCAGCTGCCTGAAATGGTTAGAGTGATGAGCTGATGTGGAACTGTTTGTAGCAGTAAGTGGCAATGTGTTATTCTCCATTTCAAAGCCTATTATGTTTTAGTGAGTCTATTTTCAAAAGTTGTAAATTAGGAGGAAATTCACTTTATGCATAGTGTAGTAAACATTGGATGTCCTGGCATGGTTTGAAACTCTGCATGAGTAAGATTGATTTTCTCATAAAAATTATTTTGTGCTCTATTTGAGGGTATTTGATCAGAATGCAAAGAGAACACAAAAAATGTAGTAAAAATTCTCTACACGGTGAGACTGTTTAAATACTGGAACAGGTTGTAAAGTCTCAGTTCTTGGAGATATTCAGGACCCAGCTGGACACAGTCCTGGTGTTCTGTGCAGGGTGACCCCATGTGAACAGAGTTGAACTAAAGAGTCTGCAGAGATTCCTTCCAACCTCAGCCATTCTGCGACTCTGTAACGAAGATCCCTCCTTACTGCCCCAAATGATCAATAATGTGGAAAGAGTTGAGGATAGTCTCAATTTGCAGCTGACAGACATACATCAGAGCCTTAATATATGTTGCAGGACAGGTTTAGCTTACATAAATTGCTTACGGTGTGATAGAAATTATTGCTCATGGAGCAGAATGACGTTTCACGTGATACCATTACTAAATGGTTACTTTCTAATTAACTTAGACTAGATGTGTTGTACGTCCTTGCAGGTAAGGAACTGTGTTAACTGCAACAGCCCTATTAAATAGGTACTATACTTTGTGGCTTTAGTTATATTGAGCTTGTTTTATATGCATGATTTATTCATGAATTGTGCATAGGATCTTGCAGGTGTCACCTACTGAGGTTGTAGTACGTATTTAAAAAAAATTGACAAAAATGTGTGTGAGAATTAAATACTGCATAGTTGGGTAACTGCTCCTGTAAGATGAAGTTATTAACAGCAAAAACTGTTAATTAAAATCCTGCAATGGGATGGCAACGCTTATTATTACTAAATAGTTTTATTAAAAACAAACAAAACTGTACTTGCTGGCTGCATTGCAAATATTCCAAAGTAGCTTGAAAAACTTTGGTTTCTTAGTGATAGTACAGTTTGAATTACTAGTTTTGCTGTGATGATATGTTGTAGAAATTACTAAATGTAACAGGTGTGGAAAAAGTGGTTCAATATTTATTAATCTGGGAGTACCACTTGGGAGCTGGAGTATCTAAAGTAAGGCACTTGTTACCATTAAAGAGTATTTTCTTCTTAGCTGATAATTATAAATAATTATGTTTCTCTCTCTTCCAGACTGTTCACTGAGGATGTATGGCTCCTGCTTAACTCGATTTGCTTTTAAAACCAGTGATATTAACATTGATATAAAATTTCCACCTAAGGTGAGTAGATACTGTCTTGATTTGTCTTAGAGTGTTTGTGTGAAGTATATAATCTTTGATCTGGTGCCACATGTGCTATGAAACAAATGGATAAATTTTTTTTTATTATGTAGTAGATAACTTCTGTTTTTTTGCACAATCTTATGCTACCTTTTTTAAATTTATTGAGGGAGCACTGAGACAATATGAAAATAGCTGGCTCCAGGTGAGTGGGCTTTTATGTGTTCAGGATTCTGACAGCAGAATCTCACAGATCTTCATCTCCCAGCCCTTTCTGGTTTTCTGTTTGTTTTTAAAAAAGCTTACTAATAACTAATAATGACAACTTTCCTTTCATGTTTTAGTCAATTACAAGTAGATCTCATATTCCAAGTTACAATATACTGTGGTACAAAATTCCTGTAGAGTGGTATAACTTGCCTTTAAATGTTGAAATTGTTGGTTCATGTTTAGTACATCATTTTAGCAACATGTCCTTGCTAGAGACACAGCTGCTGATCTTGCTCTTTCTTGGCCTGTGCTACTGTGTGGAATTCAAGATACCTGTTTTGGGTGCATGTTTACATGTTATATTTTTAAGTGATACTGCAGTTAAGTGGAAAAATGAGGTCTTTTTCTAACAAGTGCACTTGGAATGTATCATATCATTTCACAGAAGCTCAAAAATTGTGCTAATTTTTAGGGTTTTTTTAATAATTTGCAGCCACTTGAGTAATTACAGATGATTTCTGGGGAAGAAATGTTTTAAAAAGTTAATCTTTAAAAACCCTGGGGAAAGGAAGTTTTTGTCGTGCATTTCTGTGGGCATGTTTTGACATTGGAATTGCTGAATATACAGTGTATAAAATATTGTCACTGATTGCACGCCTTAACTAATTTGAAATGAGGTGTGAAGTAAAATTGTTTCATCTGAATAATGTAAACTGTTTGAATTTTGTCATTTTAGATGAGTCAACCAGATGTTCTGATACAGGTGCTTGAAATCTTGAAGAACAGCGGTGAGTCTCAGTTGCCTATTTCTATTTACTTAAAAATCAAATTACTGTTCACTTGTTTATATATGGATTTCTTCAGTAAACTTAGGTAATAATTTTCATCCAAGTTATCTGAGTTGTTTCTTGAGTACTGGTGTTTGTACAGAGGTAGAATGGCCGCTCAGGTGGACCAGCCTTTTCAGATTGTCAGAATTAATGGTAATTCTTTTTGACCTGAAAGCTCAGACTATTTCACTCAGCAGGAAAAATTCCAAGCAGTAAACTTAGCAAACACTTTCCACTTCCATATGAACGTCAGTGGGAACTATTGCAAAACTGCTGAAAGTTGTAACCTTCTTGTTCTCTCAGAAACTCATCTAACCCCATAAAATAGATGTGTTGAACCAGATGACAGAAGTAGCATTGTATTTTTGATCCTTCGGGCAGTTTTTGATTGACCAGCTCCACAAGCAGTTTACAAACCAGCCCACTTTGTTCAAAATTCTACCTTGCGTCATTCCAATCTTATAAAGATGAAAAATGTTCTAAAAGAAATGCCGGCTGAGTTTCCCAGTGGGAACTTTTCTTCTTTTTTTCCTACTGACTGTGTTATACTTGGGAGAAGCGAAAGTAACCAGAATATGCATTTTAGTGATTAGAAATGCAGCACCTAGTGTTTTTCTGTAAATGCCTGGTATAGAAAACACAGCTGGGAAAATTGTGAAAGACTTTTACTTGTGACATTTTTTTTCCTTGCGTAGCTGTCTACTCCGACGTAGAGTCAGATTTCCATGCCAAAGTTCCTGTTGTCTTTTGCAAAGATATTAAAAGGTACGTGCTATTGAAAAACATTTTTAAGGAGATTCTCATTTCTGTTATGCTTGTTTATAGCAGCTTCTGGCATGTGTTCTTGACAAGAAGTATTAGCTAACATTCATGTCAAAGGGGAAATCCTCATACTGAAAATGAAATATAGAAAGAAATCTTAGTTTTGTACTTGTGCTTGGACTAGAGGAGATGCACACAGCTTATCAGCTGTAGGACTCTGAAAATAGAAGTTTTGCTTGCAGTTACATAAAGGAAATAGAGAGTGGTTCTCAGTCAATACTTAAAATTTCTGCCAGCAGTTTAATCCGGGAGTTTAAGAACATTTTGTAAGATTCACATTGCCAGTAAGGAAACATCAACTGGCAGTTTCAGTAAATTCCTAATAAGTAGCAACCTCCAAAATGAAACGTCTTTGCTGTATGATGTCCGTGTGGTTTTGATTGACTATAAGTATGTAACTGAAACTTTGAGGAAGCAAATATAGAAAGGATGGCATATGTTTTTCTCATGCCTTGTTAAGTACTAAGAGAATAGAAGTAACTATTTTCAGAAGCAAAAACAAAGTGTTCAGACAAGCTGTTTTGTGGGCTTACCAACTCTTATACAAAGTAGATTTGTTCTTATTTATTTTGTGTGTGAAAGATATACATGGTGCTTGTGAGTTATGTAAGACTGCGCAATCAAGAAAAGGGAGAACTTAGAGCAAGTTCTTTTGCATTTTTAGCTGTGCTGTAATGACAGTTTGTATATTTAGCTGTAGTGAATTTCAGTAAGTCACAGATTCAAGTGATGAATTAATAGTAAAGAAAACTGCGTTATATTCTGTTGCTTTTGTTAAAAAGTTTCTTTCATAGGGAGGATGCATGTTTTTAGTATTGTGGAAATGATTTCACTGTCTCACACCTCCAATCATTGTTTGTGTACTTGAGGAAAAGATAACTTTTTTTTCCTTGTCTTACATTTGTAATTACAGTGGTTTGACATGTAAAGTTAGTGCTAGAAATGATGTGGCTTGCCTTACAACTGATCTGCTGGCTGCACTTGGTAAACTGGAGCCTGTCCTCATTCCTTTGGTTTTGGCTTTCCGCTACTGGGCTAAAGTAAGTGTATAAATACTGAGGATATTGAACTATGTTTATTTCCTCTTCTTAAGTACTGTATACAGTGTGTTATACCATGAGAAAAAAACTTGATGCTGCTATTTCACCTAGAATGGGACTGAAGATTTAGGTGTGGAAACTATATACATTTTTGAAGCTTCCACTATTCTGTTGGCAAGCTATTATACTAGTTTCTTAAGTTAATTGTTCCTTGAAAACCAGCTCAACTGAGCAAACAGGTCTTAAAAACTTCCTACTACTGAGATAGCATTGGAGAAATTTGCGTTTGCTCTAAACAGAGTCCATTGCCCTATTCTGCTGTTTTTCTTGTAGATATCAATGGTGGTCACAGGAATCAAGTTAAAATGTTCACAGCCAGCATTTAACTGTCATGTTACACTTAAATTGCTGTCAGACCATGTTTTGGATGTCTTGGCCTCATCAGAAAGTTAGGTTTTGATGCTGGTTTTGTATAATGTAGCAGTGCTTTTATAGAAATACCTGTTTTGCAACACATAGAGAAACAGGAATGGAAACTACAGAGAACTGTTTGAAATCTGACACGTTACATCTCTCATGAGTTCTTGTGAGAGAGGTCAGTATCGGATTACAACCAGGTGTATGGAATCTCCATACATGAGATGTTGCACTAAACAAATACCTGACATATTTAGAACATAAATATGTCCCGCAATCATAGAAAGTGAAGTTAGCGAAAAGAATAAGAGAAAATAAAATAGTATAACTGAGACACTGTGTGAATTATTGTAACTTGCATTTTCCCTGTACATGGAATGACTGTGTGCTTATAAATGTGCCTAATGCTACAAGAAAATAAGTGTGTTGTATAATGATTTTAGTCACAAATGAGCAGTAGGTGACTGAGAATTGCTTGTATTACTTTGCCATTTTCTGTCCGCATTTATAAAGTAAAATGCATTACATTGTTTACTGCAGGTTTAGAGATAAACAGTTTTGTGTTTGATTTTGTTACATTACTTCTTAAATATTTATCCCTTTATGATATATTTTAAATTAAAATGCTGATGTTGTATCAGAAAATGAATGATGTGTTCTGTTTTAGCTCTGCCACATTGACTGTCAGGCTGAAGGTGGAATTCCCTCGTACTCCTTTGCCTTAATGGTGATATTTTTTCTTCAGCAAAGAAAACCACCTATTTTACCATCCTATTTGGGCAATTGGGTAAGTGTTTTGATAATACAGTACCCCTACTATTAAGTTGTTATAAGATTATTTCACTATTTTAAAAGGTCATAATATGCACAGAATTTGCTTGCATTATAAATTTGTAAATAGAACACGAGTATCTAATCCTCGTGCAGCTGACGACAGCTGCTGTAGTTTCTGCAATTGTACCATGCTGTATTTTGGAGGAAGGAGAAATCCTTTCATCTTTAATTTAGTTATCTGTCATCAGTTATTCTTGAGAGGGATAAATATGACAATTGTCCTTGTTACTTTTGGTGAAGTCTTTGTTTGTATGTACTGTATGCAGTCTTTATTCAGAGCTACTCTAATTGTTATTAGATTGAAGGCTTTGATTCAAAGAAGCCAGATGACCACCAGCTGAAAGGTATAGAAGAAGATGAGTTTGTACGGTGGGAGTACAAACCGCCAACAAATGGTTCAGCAAAAAACTCAGTTGGAGCAGAAGGTAAAAGTAAAGTTGAACAGCAGAAAGCTGGTGGTAAGAAGGTAACAAGCTCAGAAGTGGACAACCAAAGTAATGCAAAGGAGAAGCACGGCAATGTAAGTCAGCGGTTTTATTTCACTGAAATTCACATTCTGTATCTTAGCTCTGTTGTGGATCTTTAAACATTGATGTTGGATACAACCAAGAAAGAAACTGGAATTTGCATATCTTATAGCGTCTGAGCATTCTTGTCTATTTCAGTCTCTCTTAGCATTCAAAACCCCTCACCAAGTTTCACTGGGGCAACTGTGGTTAGAACTGTTGAAGTTTTACACACTGGAATTTGCTTTGGAGGAGTATGTCATCAGCATACGGGTACAGGAACTCTTAACCAGAGAGAACAAGAACTGGCCTAAAAGGCGAATAGCCATTGAAGGTAGGATGGTACCTTTTCTCGTTCCGTAGCCTGTGCATTATTATCTTTTATTTACCCAACACAGGTCTGTTACAACATGCGTAGACAGCAAACTAAATAATATTGGAAGAAATAGTAATCGAATGGGAAAGGAAATTGTTTTTGTGGTGTATTTTGTCTGCTGTTTAAACTGTTTGAAGACCAATTTTCTGTATAGCACTACGTTTTCTGGTCCTTGAAAAACAAAGTGCAGATCTCAATGTTTCTTACCATTCTGTTGTTATTTTCATCTATTTCATTTATTTTTGTAAACCATTATCTTTGTAAACCATCATTTTTTCCCCCTTTTTCATAATACTGATACTTACGAATTTTCAGCACTTCTGTCTGCATTTCCAAAGCCACATGTTGAGTGTTAACAGCTATCAGCTTATTTCCTCTGACATAATGCAGGCTGAGTAGAGAGTTAGCTCTTATCTTGGTGAACTGGAGCAGTTGGTGCTTGGTGATCCTTGCGGTCTTTTCCAACCCAAGCCATTTGATGATTAAACCCAAAAAAGTAACCCCTCCACCCCTTTCCCTGTTGACAGTATTTCCATACTGTGAAACTGAATAACATGTCATAGACCATGCTTCATGGCCTGAATAGTGTGTCTAAGGGAAGTTCTTTCATGGGGAGGATTGAGTGATAAATAACCTGAGTTATATATGTTGGGGAGAGAAATGCAAAGAAAGGAAATTGTTTTGTCTATTGCTTATTGTTTATATATTATGTTTATTTCTGTTCCTCAGCTCAGAAAGATGTGTAAATGATACTTTATAGGGAAAGTAACAGAGCACTGCATAGCATTCTGAATTGGTCTCAAAAATAAGAGAACTGGGAGGTGAGGAATGCTAAGAAACCACTTTAAGTTCTATATTTATAAAAGAATAAGTAATGAATTTTAGAGATCTGTTGATAAATTCGGGTTTTTGAAACACACATCTGATAGAGGGAATAAGGAGAATTACGTCATGGTGGCAAGGAATCAGTTGCTAAAGGAACATTAATGGACCAGTCTGCAAGCTACAAAGGGGAAAAAAAGTAGTGAATTGCTGAGGCAGATGTTGAGTATTGGGTCTCAAGATCACTCCTGTGACTTTAATTTCTTCTTTATTTCAATCAGGTTGCAATGAGAAAGTTTTAAAACTAGACTAGTATACAGATATCATCTGAGAAACTAAAACCTGCAGGATGAAAGAACAAATTCTCGAGAAAGAAATAGCAAGCTCTTTTCAAAAAGATACTGCATTCTGGTGTTGATGCCTGCTACTATTCTGTGTTTTTGTTGTTCATTGTTTGTTGTTGTCATTTTGTTTCGCTTTGTTTCTGATGTTAAACGTGTAACTGAAATTATGAAGTGACTAACAGAATCTCAGTTTGATAGAATCTTCAGAGGCTAACTTACAACAGCTATGCAAAAGCTCATTTATTTGGAGAAAAGTATTTGCTCTAGAAATTCCTAGTAAGGACTAAGAATGAAACCTGGTGAGACTGGTTCATGTCATGCTTATAACCTTAATGTTAGGACAATTCTTTTAGAGAAATTAATTCAGTGAAATTTAAATCCTTCTCTAATGAGGAAAAAAAGTGGCAGGACTACAAAGGCACAAAATAAATGTTTTTTAATTTTCATTTCTAGATTAGAAATTGACCATATTATAATACTTGTGGTGGTGGTGATTTTTGCTTTTATAAAATAACACTTTTTAGGGTAGCTCATGATTGCTTGCCATTCATGGCCACGTTGATTTATAGGGAGGAAATAAAGAGTTGTGGGCCCTACGTTGTCACCAAATCTTCTGGATTTTGTTATAAGCGTCTCTCATTTTTAACTGTTGTATCATAACTTAGGTATTTCAACCTCTTTAGTCTGGAATAGCTATTTGAAATTGAGCAATTAAATATTAATAAAGAAATTGTAATTTTTCTTCCTAGATCCCTTTGCACTAAAGAGGAATGTTGCACGAAGTCTAAATAGCCAGATGGTCTTTGAGTACATCCTGGAGCGATTTAGGACAGCATATAAATATTTTGCATGTCCACAGAGTAAAGATGGGATTAAATCCAAGCCAGATACCAGAAAGAAAGAGAAAGGGAAAATTAATAACAAGAAGTCCACAAGATCTGAAGAGTCTATAACCAACTGTTGCCTTCCACAAGGGGATAAAATTGTAGATAAACAAAATATGGGAAGTGCATGTACCATACCAGAGAATGAACTTGAATGTAATGAAATGGAAGAATCTGTAGCCAAAAGATATGCTTTGAAGAACAGAGACTCTTTGCTACTTTCAACATTGGACTCTAGTTATGATGAAGACAAAGAAGAAGCATTATCCCTTATTTCTAATGAATGCTGTGAATCAAAGCAAAAATCACTTAAAGAGAGAGATGATCTAGATATTTCAGAAGTTTGTCTGACTGAAGGTGAGCTGAGCCACCATTGTAACTGCAGTGAACATCAGTCCTATGACACAAATTCTAGTAATGAATTCTCTGATGCTGAAAGTAGACAGAGTTTGGTAACGGAGACTTCTCAGAACAAGTGCACTGGCACATCAGCTACCTCGCACAACTGCAAAGCAATGGTGGAAGCTCACGATCTCAAAGATGAAGGCAGACTCTCTACAGAAGAAATGCATTATGTGTTTGATAAGTTTATTTTGACTTCAGGAAAGGTAAGTGGTGTATTTAAACTGTGCTGGTCACGTATGAGTGGGCTGTTACTATCAAATAACTAAAATTAAGAGTGGATGGGCAACAAGGCTGTCCACTTATTGTTCTGGTCTCTGTTATGAATGGTAGCTCTGGTATTTTTAGAGTACCTCCTATACAGGATTGAAAAATTCTGAAAACATGTGCTTTTTGGACTAGACAGTGTGTACCCCTCTTAAGCAAAGCTTTCTGATTTTTCACTTCTACTTTATTGTAGAATTCCTACGTGCTTTTGTTCTTTGTAGAGACTGTGTAACTGCTGAGATATTAAATACTCTTTCCTGTGTAAGTTAAATTGTTGGGTCTGTTGAATAATCTTAAAAAAAAAAAATAGTAGTAGTATTATAATTATACTTTTTTTTTTAAAGCCTCCAACTATAGTATGCAGCATCTGCAAACGGGATGGACATTCCAAAAATGACTGCCCTGAGGATTTTAAGAAAATTGATCTTAAACCACTACCACCAATGACAGACCGATTTCGGGAAATACTTGATATAGTGTGTAAGAGATGTTTTGGTAAGTTGGAAAAGCATTTGCACTCCACTGTAAACTGTAATGTGTAATCTGGAGGGGGGAAAAAAAGAAGGAAAAGAATGGTTAAATGACTAATTCCAGTTGATTCAGCGAGAGTTTGTTCTTCTAGGAACCTTAGGCTACAAATTGGCCAGTATTTTTATTTTCTCATAAGTGATGGTTGTGTTATCAGGTTCTCATTTTGAGGAACTAATACTGTACAAGAATTTTATTGGGTTGGTAAGAAGTTGATGGTGCCCTCAGAGATTAGGCTCTGGGCAAAAATGGTTTTTGTGTTTATTAAATTCTGTCACTTTCAAAGGAAAAGCTTCTTCTGGGTGCCTATGTGTAAGTAATTTCAGAAAAATTAGACATCTGAAATGAAATCGTAGCAACGCCAATGACAACATAAAAAGAAATAAAAACTTTTTAATTGATAATCAAAGAAAGGAAATGTTTTGTTGTTTTTTTTCAATGAAAGTTAAGAAAAAGTAAAATATATCCAGTCTGATGCTTGTAATTAGCTGAAAAAGGATTTTTGAGGTAGCAGTCTGATTGTGTTTTAATTTGTTTTTACTTAGATGAATTATCTCCTCCTTTATCTGAGCAACAAAACAGAGAACAAATTCTGGCAAGTTTGGAAAGATTTATTCGTAAAGAGTATAATGGTATGTATATAGCAGTAGGTAGTGATTCTTGATAATACTTCTTCTCTGAAGTTCTCCAGAACATGATAAATTAATCTGTATCATTAATGGTAATTTTCCTTGTTAAAGCAGTGGCATCTCTTTTTCTCTGCATGTGGACCTGTCTTACAGACTTCTAAACTTAACAACTGCCCTATGGTATTCCATGGGAAAGTTCTGTTATTGTCAGAAAAGCATCAAGAGAGATAATGCAGATACAGTCCTTTCACAGTTAAGTCAAGAAAAAAAAAAAAAAAGGGCTTGGGCCACTTGGGTTTAGGATTATCTGGATTGCGATCCAAGTACTTTTGTTGCCTAGTCACCAGTGTTTGAGTGTTTTGGAAATCTTACTCAGCTTGTATCTTAACATCCCTTTTATAAAGTAGGAAGAAGTATCTTATTACAGAAATGTCATTCAAGGCACAGAGATGAGAAGTGACTTTTTGGAGAAGTTATAAAGCAGTGCTAGAGCACTGTTTTTCTTTCTGATTCAGTTCCTGTAGTTATTGAAAATTATTATGCTTCGTCCTTCAGCAACGATGAAATGTTAGAAATGATGTTGTAGGTTCCCTCTAAAGCTCATTTTTATGTACACCTGTGCATCTCAGTTGAGAGATATTCCATAGTAAAGATTTATTGTTAAACTGTAACAGAGTTTTATTTTATTTTTGTTCTACATTTTTGATTAGATAAAGCTAGACTTTGCTTGTTTGGCTCTTCGAAGAATGGATTTGGATTTCGGGACAGTGATCTCGATATCTGCATGACACTGGAAGGCCATGAAAATGCAGAGGTAAGAGTTCTGAACTTGATAAAATTTACTATTTGAAATTCAAGACTTCTTGACGTGTTTCATGCAGTTAGGGCTTCTGTAAACAGAGCAGGTGGGATTTTGCTTGTAGCGCATAGACTTGTACTCTACACCATTGAAGCAAAATATAATTTTAGTTCTGACACCCTATAACACTTAGCACATTGTAAAAGTACACACTTTTGTGTATGAGACACCATTTTACATAAATTCAAGTGTTAGTTTATAGATTGTTTCTTTTTGTACATATCAGATGTATGTATGAGATGTGTGATTGATGGTAAATCTGCTTGTTGAGATAGAACCCATGTTTACACATCTTAAGCTGTGGCATTTATTTTTTCTAGAAATTGAACTGTAAAGAAATAATAGAAGGTTTGGCAAAAGTTCTTAAGAAGCATCCAGGTAAGTGTTTAAAAGTATTGTTTCTTTTATATTTACTTTTAACATATATGTAGTTAATAGAAATGTTTTATGTACTAAAGTGTTGCCTCTCCAGGTCTGAGAAACATCTTGCCTATAACAACAGCCAAAGTGCCTATAGTAAAATTTGAACACAGACGAAGTGGCTTAGAAGGAGATATCAGTTTATACAACACACTGGTAAGTATCTGTTTGTTTGACTGAGTTCAAAAATAGCTTTTTAAATTATTGTAGCACATTCAAGTAATCATATGAAGGAAGAATTTTGAGACCAAAATTAAAATACTTGTGTTCCTTTTTTTTTTCTCTGTCATTTAAATGATGTCTTTACCCTAAGTCCAGCTGTATAACAGGTTGACACAGCAGCAGCATGGTGTACAGAACATCTTTGTGAATGCTCCTGAATTCATCTGTCCCAATTTCATATTTCAGATTTGTGACAGAAAAGTTGTATGAATGTTAGGGAATAACAGTGTGGGTTTTCAGTCCTCCAATTGTGTTATGCATTTCCTGTACTTGAACTGCAGACTGTGCTATAATAAACCATAAATTACATTGGAACACTTGTTTAATTTTTTTCAGGCCCAACATAATACAAGAATGCTGGCTACATATGCAGCTATTGATCCTAGAGTGCAATATCTGGGTTATACAATGAAAGTTTTTGCAAAGGTAATATGCAGAGAAAATATTTATTTGTACAGCATGATGTTTTCTGATACAGCCACTGAGTTTACCATTTGCTTGACACCAACAAGAAGGGAGATAGCAGAATGCTATTAATATGAAGAAATACTCTTTCTTAAGCTGACTGTGGTCCATCTGATTGTGTCTGAATCAAGTTCTAATGGGATTTTTCAGCTTTGGCACATTATAAACAAACGAACAAAATTGCTTATTAACAAATTTTCTGGTTTTATGTTAGACTAAAATGGATTCTGAGTTTTCCGGATGGTACTTGATTTTGAAGATGTTTATTTTTCATACTTTGTAAACCTGTTTTTATTTAAGAGATGACTGTGTTCTCTGTTAGTGGTGGGGTTATGTTTGCTAACTGGCGTAGTTAGTAGTCTTGAATAATTGAACGTAAATTCAGTATTTTGTTTAAAATGCATTTTTTGCAGCGCTGTGACATTGGTGATGCATCCCGTGGTAGTCTGTCTTCATATGCCTATATTCTCATGGTTTTGTACTTTCTGCAACAGAGAAATCCACCAGTTATTCCAGTTCTTCAGGAGGTATGTTTATGTTAAAAAAAAAAAAAAAAAAAAAAAAAAAAGAGGCTGCATAAATTCAAGTATGAGAAATCTGTGCATTTAGAGTCAGAAGGATGAATGAAGCACAGAGCCTTTCCTCTTTGGTAGGTTCTTAACTCCCACTTTGTTTTAGGGGGTAAAACTGAAAAAGAAAATTACAAAAAAAAATTGGATATCTGTTGGACTTAAATTTTGCTGTTATGTTTGAGATTTTGGCATTATGATATCTGTATGCCGAGCAGCATTAAAAAAAAAAAAAGAAAAAGCAAGTGGAATGGAAGGAAGGGAATTGTAATTGAGGCTGTGCCAGATGCTCATAGGATGTAACTCCAGCTCTTCTATTAATTATTGTAAGAAACATCTTTTCAGTTTCTTATCTGTAGGAGAGAATTTATTTTCCAATTTCATAAGAAGGTGTGGGAGAATAACCATTGATTTGGTACAACTTTAAAGATACTGTTTTACATGTGCCTGGAAACTTTATTAAGACTATAACATTCTGTACCTTGGGCTGGGGAAATATAGCTGGTTAACTGTCTGCCTCTTCCTGGATAAACTCTATAACTGTAAAGAACTTTTGAAAGTTATCCCTTGTCTGCTTGCATGAGGAAAATTGGCTTTAACGTAGCAGCTGAGACTCTGGCTTTCTTGGTAATATTTTAGTAGTGATTGAGAGTTATTATTTTATTGCTATCCCCGAGAGTATATTAAAATAAAAATGGAATTTCCCCTTTGACTTTGCTTAAGTCTCCTTAGAGATTCTGTGGGCAAGAGGGATGTTGGAATCTCAGTGACGTAATTCAGTCATGTTCCTTACAAATAAGAAAACAAGTGAAAATAAAATATCGAAGTACTTTGCCAAGAGGCATAGCAATAATACAAAGTGAATTTCAAGCATTTTACCAATGAGAAATTCAGCCTGTGTATAAAATAATAGCTAAAATTGAAAGATTTCTACTTTTGTGCTGTTCTTAACAACTGCAGATATATTTATGGTGACTTTTAAATTTTAGTGGTAACTGTGTCGCTCTCTGTTTTGGCAGATATTTGATGGAAAACAGATTCCACAGAGAATGGTAGATGGGTGGAATGCCTTTTTCTTCGATGACATGGAAGAGCTGGTAATATTCTAATTTCAAAAGAGTCACTAAACCTTAGGGCTCATTTTTATGAGAAAATGATTTCTAACAGTGTCATACACAAAGGAGAACTTCCATATCCATATGATTACAACTGCCCACTTTAATCCTGTTTTGCTGAAATGAGTGTCTACTTCTTTATGTAAACGTATAAAATATATACATAAAGATAAATAATAAAGGTAGCCCTGAGTTGCCCTAATGTCTTCAATTGCATGTAGAAGAAGCGTCTGCCTTCTCTTGGAAAGAACACTGAGTCGCTTGGAGAACTCTGGCTGGGGTTGCTGAGATTTTACACTGAAGAATTTGACTTCAAGGAGTATGTGATCAGCATCCGACAGAAGAAGCTGTTAACTACATTTGAGAAACAGTGGACATCAAAATGCATTGCTATTGAAGGTACTTACACACTCAAGGGTGATGAATGCTGTTGCTTCAGGATCTGTTCTCATAGTTGCACAGGATCTTTATGTAAGCAAACTACCATGTCTAAAAAAACCTATTGTTTGCAAGTCCTACTCCTTACAAAGTGAGATTAGACTCCTGTCTCGTAGTATACCTCTGTAAAGTTCTGTCACTTTATTATAGTTAGTCCTGTTTTTGCAGTTGTGAGCATCACTTTGCTGTATACTTCTCTGTGCTCTATGAGTGCATTTGAAATGAAATTCTCTGTATTAGAATTTATGTTGGTGCATGTTTTTTCCAACTTTGCTTTCCGTCTTTACACAGATCCGTTTGACTTGAATCATAATCTTGGTGCTGGAGTCTCTAGGAAAAGTAAGCTGTCAATGTCTACTAATGATTAACGTTCACTGTTTTCTAAAGTGTTGTGCATTTTCTGTTGTTTTCTAATAATTTTGTCTTTCTTCATTAGTGACCAATTTTATAATGAAGGCATTTATCAACGGGAGGAAATTATTTGGTACCCCATTCTACCCAACTGTTGGAAGGGAAGCTGTAAGTTTTCAAAATTTTAGTTTGGTTTTTAAAAACTTTTTATAATATTGCTGAAGACTGCAAAATCAGCTTTAAAGCCTAGGAACACCTTCAGGAGCTTTTGCAGCTGTCTGTGTAGCAAAGAAAACAGTTGCAAGACATTACAAGTGTGTGATTTTACTTATTTTTTCTAGTGGGTGGGAAAAGAAAGAGCTGTCCATAAAGGAGAGTGATCAACTTTTTGTTAGCAGCTGACCTTCAGAATTTGTGTTCTGAGTCTCTGTTGGGAGCATGTTCATATGACCATGCTATGAAGAACGTACTCCTCTCTCGTACAGAATCCAGTCACCTATGTGTAATAGAGAACTATTTTTGTGTATAAGTAAATAATCTGGAATGAACATTACTAACATCTGCTTATTAAGGTGCTTTCTAACACAATTTAGGACTGTTATCACAAATAGCTGTGAATAGGGTTTGTGTTCCTAAGTGACTTTTAAAATCTTACACATTTAAAAAAAAAAAAACCACAGGTTTTTCCTGGAAAACCTGTTAGAATGTGAGCTGGCATCTTAGATAGGCAGGAAGGCTGATCTGTTGTTATTTCCCTGCATCCTTACATCTCTGGTGTTTTATTTTATTTTTTGTTTTCTCTATCTGCAGTTGTTGTGGATTTGTATTATAGGTTACTGTGTTCTGTTTTATGCTGTGCCTAATAAAATACAATGTTTTTATTGGGGCATTTGAGTTTTGTTGTGATACAAATAATAAGAATGCTTCATCAATTTCCCAGCTAAACTTTGTTCAGTCTAGGGAGGTTTAGTCACAATATCTGGGACAGAACATAGACTCCTTTAGAAAGCATACGAGCAGTGACTCAGGTAATAAAAAGCATTGCATGCAAAAAAAATTGCATTTATGCTGTAAGGAACCTTGGAGAAGGTGTAAGGTAGGCAGAAAGCGTGAACCTGGATAGGCTGTTCTGGAAATTTGGCCTCAGGCCTTAGGACAAACCCTTTTCTAGCTAAGACTGTTCCACTTCTCTGAAAAAGCTGCAGTTATCCAGAGAAAGGTATTGTCTAAGGGGCACTAAGGGACCTAAAGATAAGACAAGTCTATTTTTTTTTTTTTTTTCATTTTCATTCTTTTAAAATGAGTGGTTTATACGTTGTATCTGTCTGGTGTATTTTGATAGGAATACTTTTTTGACTCAAAAGTGCTGACAGATGGAGAATTGGCACCCAATGACAGATGTTGTCGTGTCTGTGGAAAAATTGGTCACTACATGAAAGACTGTCCAAAGAGGAGGAGGTAAGTAATACGCAAAGCTAACTTCTTAAAAGTTACAGTCTTTGAGATTAAACCATGAGAGAGTTGGAGATTTGCAGTTTAAATAGAAATGAAGAAAATGCTCTGAACTGCATAGAAAATCAGAGCTTCATATTTTCGTTGTTCTTAAGCTATTTATGATCATCCCTTCAAGACTTATAAGTGTTCACTCAAGCACATGTATGGTAAAATAAGTCCATGTGTTAACATTTTTGCTTTGTGATCTACTCTAAATATGTTTACCTTAAAATTTAAATCACTCAGTTACCCTTTATAATGTAAACTTTCAGTTGTGGACCATATTACCTGATAGTACAATTTGTGATATGTTAAAATGGATTTCCTGTACTGGTGACGTTTGGAGGGCACTATTGAATTCAAATTGTTCTATATAGTAACGTACCTTTGTAGGCCAGCTACAATCTTATTTATTAAAATCTAGATGCAGATTACATCATACTAGTGTAGCCACTTAATGATCATACATCTGTACATCAATTGCAATTATGTAATTGGTTCCAAAACTCTTGGAGAAAAGAATTCCTATTACATGGTAGGCCAATGTCTTCAAAGAAAGCTCATCAAGGAGCTCATCACTTTGTGCATTTTTACATCTTTACATTTTCCATGAGCCATCCAGTGTAGGTTGTCTGACTCCTCCTACAATCTGCGAAAGCCCTTAGAAGTCAATGTTTTATTGTTACAGACTGAATTCTGAGCTTTTTCATGTAGTCCTTGTGTTCAATTGTGTACTCTAGAATTCTTCCAAAGATTCTGTTTCTTTTCTTGCTACTAAGTCCTTTACTAATTACAGCCATTTATTTAGTCTGCAGACTTCAAGATACATGAAACTGGACTGGGTCCCCAAAGTCACAGGTTGACCATTTCTTTCAGCAACTCTCAGTAATACATTCCTCACAAACACTAGCACATTGAATTGCATCACCTCTTTCCTTCTATCTACCTCAGGAGGAGTTGTGATCTGTTCTTCCCAGAAACTGCTGCTACAGTGCAGCCACCTGGAATCTCTCATGAATAGTAAATACAGCTCACAAAATAATACTCAATGCTACAGGCATCATGCGGAAGAAGACTTGTTTCTTGTCTTGATTCCTGATCACTAATAGTTCTCCAGTGTTTTTCAGTTAGTTCTGAGTGTTTGAAAGAGCTTCAGTGCTCTCTTTCACATCCTGTGTAGGTTCAGGTCCTGATACAGTCTTATAAATAAATACTCCATGTCCAGTCAGGAGCCTTTACCTACAAAATATAGTTGTATTATTGCATAAAATTAACTCCCAAACTAATTGGCAGGCTAAGCCTGCTTAACTGTGGGTGTAGTTCTGGACCAGTAGCAAGGTACCCTCTGGATGGTACTGGGGAGTGTCTGAATTGGTTAATTTTGTAGAAACAGGTTATTAACTAGATTAGATTCTGAAAGTTCCTTTTCTGGTATCCCTGAATTGTTTGTATGCTGGTACAGCTGTTGGTTGTGTAACCATTTCCTTTGCATATACCGATGTAATAACAGTTTTTTTCTCTGTGGTTTTTGTATTTGTGCTCATAAAAACTTGCCATTTAGGTTAAAGAAAAAAGAGAACGAGAAAGATGATGAAAAAGAAGTGAAAGAAGATGATAGAGAAACAAGAGAGAAGAGGTGTTTCATCTGTGGAGATGTGGGTCATGTTAGAAGAGATTGTCCTGAATTCAAACAAGCCCGTCAGAGAAATAACAGTGTGCCAAGTAAGTAAAGCTTCTGTGTTCTTAATATCATTTTAAAGTCCTGAGACCCGTTCTTTCTAGCTTTCTATACAGACTTAGTAATTATCTTCAAAATTTTTGAAACTGATGGTTTCAGTGATTGAAAAAAAACAAAAAAACAAAAAAACAAACCTTTTAGTCTAAGTGTTGTTTTTTCTGCAAGGGCAATAGAATCTATTGAAATTCAGGCTTTGCATGGGTGGTTGAAAAAAAAGGTACTTAGCAGTAAGTATAGTGTACTTCAGTGCCTTGCATTTATTTGTCTTCCACTCACACTGGGTGCGTTTAGTGTGGTAATCAAATTAATAATTGAATGCATTTCTTCTTCCAAGTGTTTGTTAAATGTTAGCTAACCCTCCATCATGTGTGAGAGGTAAGTAAGTGTATTTTCACAAAAAATCAGTGGTTTTAAGTAACACTCTAAAAGCATGTAAATACATTAGGAAGCTGTTGAATTGGTGTTATATAATCTAATTGCAAACCCATTTAAATTAGGCTCTTACAGGTCTACAGTACTTGACAAAGTAAAGAAAGAGGTGATAAATAAACTTTAGAGAGAACCTTGCTGTTTTCTGTATTCCATTATCCCTTTTTTCTCCTCTGCCCAGAAAGTTTTTGCTGTTCCTAATGCCATTTGAAATCCCACAACTCACAGCAATTGTGTGAAAACCTCTGTAAAGTAGCCTTTCTTACCTGTTCATACTAGAATTTGTATTGCACAGAGTTAAATATTGGCTTTAGCTGCTGTAAATATTACTATCAGCTGTTACCAACAGATGGAAGGCTTTCCACTTAAAAGCAGAAGCTAAAGTGATTTACCTGTGCTGTGTCACACAGTGCTTACAGTGTCACTGATTCCTGGTTCTGTGTTCATTATTCTGTAACCCATAACCTTGCACTTTTTATTTAATTTCTCTTTGATTAGGCAGCCAGTTGGTCCGAAGCATGGTAAATTCTCAGCTAGTGGCTGTAAGCCAGCAGCAAGTGGAAGGACCTTTGCGCACTAGACAGTCATCAGAATGTGTAAGTTCCATTTGGCTACAGTATCAAAGTAAGTAGCTTTAGCAAACCAGGAATCTTGGGCTGTGCTAGGAATAGGTTTGGCCAAACTTGTTCGGCAGATTCTGGATTTCTGCATGACAACATTGCACTCTACCTAGCCAGGTGATGCATCTGTGATTTGTAATGCAGTGTCTGTTTGAGATTGTTCATGATGTTTCAATATAGAAACCATATAGTCATATTTCATATGAGAACTCACAGTTCTTAAAGGTCAACTTCAGTATCTGTCAAATACAGGTTAGGGTGTCTTGTGAAATCTTGTGCTTAGTTATTTCTGGCAATATTCTGGAGTAACTAAGGGAGGTAAAACTGAGCTTATTGTTAACATACTGTACATGTGGGTTTGTGACTACTGTGATTTTCTTTGGATTAAGAGGGGGGACAGCAAGAAGCAGACAGGAAACATGGTAAATCATACTTTAGTTCAGATCTGATAACAGGAGAGTCTGCCAGCATGAACTAGAAGAACAAACAAAACAGTGGAGTTCCCTAGCATGTTACCTAGAATTGTGGCCAGATGGCTTTTGAATATCTCCAGGGAGAGATTTCACAGTCTCACTGGGCAACCAGTGCTCAGTCACTGTCACAGTAAAGAAATTTTTCCTCTTGTTCAGACAGAAATAAAAAATAAGTTTTTACAGCAAATGCTGCAATACTGTCTGTTTCTGTGCCTTCAGGAATGACCTGATATCAGTATATGGAGGATCTAGAAAGTTCAATTTCTTGTTTAACAGATTAAATAACAATTAAATAAATAATAAGAGCTTATTTTGGAATCGCTAAAGTATCTGTGGCAATAAGAACTACTCTATTTAGAAATAAGCTAAGTCTTTAATGAGATTCTGGGCTGTAAATAAGCAGGATGGGAAAGACTGATTAAAAATGAGAAACAGATTGTAAAAGGTCTAATGAAGAGCTTGTGGTTAATATTTGCTCAGAATCATGTTTTTGGTGGGATGGGCCATGTTAGCAGGCTAAATCATCTGCTGGGGAAAACAAATGTCAGTTGAACTGCACTGGATTAAACCAGCAGGAACTTGGGCTTAGTAGTTGGGATATTGCTGGGGAGTGCTCCGCATTTTTTTAACGAATAGACTAATTCATTGTGTAGTTATTAGAGAAAAACACTATTAAATTGCTAGTGGACTAATCAGAAACACATACTTTTTTTTTTTTTCCTCCAGTCTGATTCGCATCAGTCATCTTATTCTCCACAACCTCAACAATTTACACAGAATTCCTCTCAGCCAGCCTCCATTAATCAGACTCAGCCACAACCAATATCCCAGTCTAAGCACGTTCCACAACCACAGCAGGGTGCACAGCCACCCCATCAGGTCCAGCTGTCTTTGTTTAACTTTCCCCAATCTCCCCCAGGTCAGTATTCTACCTTGCATAACCTGGGACTACTTCAGATGCACCATCACCACCAAATTCAGCTTCCCAACACTTCGTGGCCTATTCATGGGCCTGTTATTCACTCTGCACCGGGTAACCCTCCTCATTCTACAAATGTTCCATTTTCTATGAGATCTGGCAGCAGCAGCACCACAAATAACCAGAGCAGTGTAAGCTTGAATGATCCCAGTATCATCTTTGCACAGCCTGCTGCCAGGCCCATGGGAATCCCCAGCACTTCTCATGAGGGACACTGGCACAATCCTGTGACTCCAAACTCACTGGTGAACAATGGCACTGTGGGGAATTCAGGTAATTCTTCTCTGTTGTATCAAACCTCTCACACTTTGTGTACAAATGTTAAATGTTACAGAAACAGCTAACTCATCCAATTTGTTTTGCATTAAAAATACAGTGCTTAAGAAACCAAGTTATTACCTTCATTGTCTTAATGTTTTTGTAGGAAAAAATTATGCAGCTTGGATCTTTGTTAACTTTTAGTTGTTGATCCTATTTGCCATTAATGGCTGTGCAACACATGAGAAAACGTGCATTCAACTGAGAAATGTTCTAATAATTGTTTGAGTCTAAAGTATATTTCTGTGAACACGCTTACAAAAGCAGTTTCTGTTTATGATGCTGTATAGATTATTAGATGAATGCTGAGACTGCAACTATGAATTTGAGAGACTGGCAGAATTACAGTTTGCAGACACATTGTCCTCTTGTATTTAGTGCAATATAGGCATAACATGGTTTTTATACAGTCTTTTCTCCTGTTGTTTATTCTGCTTCATTTAACTCCTTTAGTATTGACCTTATTTTCTGAGAATACATCATAAATGTTTTACTTGCAACAACTGGGCAACAGCCTTTTGCCTCATACCAAAGCCAAGTACCTCTGTATGTTTGAGGCTGAGAAAAATAGTATGTAGCAATCAGAGCCCATATAATATATTTTTAAGCAACATAAAAAATAGCAGCCCCTGAACTTGCATGTAATGGTCTTTTGATTTAGGTGTGTAACTTCCAATATTTAAATATATGTATCTTCATAATGCAACATGATGAGGCAGTTGTCCATCACGAGGGGTGGAAATTGGGAATCTCTTGCACAGCTTTTCTCTGCACTAACAGAATAATTGACAACAACAGTAGGTTTTCATCTGAGTCAAGAGTGTTGGCCAAGGTATACTCCACCAGTGAGTTTTTAATGCATTTGTTGAGGTGCAGGGGTTGCATGGTTTTGTATTTAAAGCTTTGTGGAGAAGATACTCTTGAGGATACAGGAGCTGCTACAAACATGCTGAATTTTCAGAGTGCTTTGTCCCTGAGTCTCTATCATTTCTGATCTTAATTATTTGTCTAGGCTCATCTGCCCTCTCCTCCATAGCCAGCTGGCCCTGACTTATCCTCATGCACCTTCTTCCAATCTGACTCTTCTCACCTGAGTACCTGTCTTCTTGCAGGCTAACTGCTGAATCCTAGTTTTTCCTTCATTCTCCTTCCTCAAGTAGGCCCGTTTTTCATCATGTCCAGTCAGTCTCTGTCTTCAGTCTATTTCCTTCTGCTCTGTTTCATTATGTTGGTGGCCCTTCCTGCAGCAGGGGGGTTGGGGCTTGGTGATCCTTGAGGTCCCTTCCGACCCAAGCCATTCTATGATTCTGCGATTATATTTGCTTCTACTACCATCTTGCCTTCACAATTGTTGTCCCAGGTTTCTTGTGCAGTCTCATTATTTTTTTCCCCCTCAAACTATTTTCAAACTTACTGCACACCTTTTCCTAGTTTTCAGTCTTGGAGTTTTTCCTTTTTGTATTTTAATCACCTTTGTTTCCTTTATGGCTTAGATGGTATTTTAGGTGACCTCACTGGATAGGTCCATAGTAAAAATGAGCTGCCTGCTTTGTTCAGAGCCTACTTTATACTTGCATGGGACAACTTGGGAAGACAAAGTTCATGGAAGACTTTGTCTTGACTTGCATGAATTTGAGTTAGAAGGAACAGATGTGCTTTCTTTCCAGTAGACAATCAGAAGTAGGATCATTAGAAGTTTTCAGACATAACTTTTTTTATGCCTACTCCAGAGCCGTGCTTCATTACTATTTTTACACCTGTAGCTTACTTCTGTTTAATGGAAGTCTGTCTAAAAGTTTTATGACTAAGTTGAAGGAGTGCTGACATACTCAGAAAGCGCTAGTTACTTGAATGTATTTATTTATTTTTAAGTGTATATTGTCTACATTTTTAAATTAGCAGGCATTGTTGTGTCTTAAAAAACTGGAAGCTACAAGCAAAAAGAGCAGAAGTAATACAGCATTTTGCATAAGCTGTTGTGTGCCATGCCTCCTTGGGTGCTTGATTTCTCATGCTTAATTCAGCAGTAATACAAGATTTGTGAATGGAATAGCTCATAATTTGCATTATTTTGAAAGTTTTTAATCTTTCTCTCTAAAATTCAATTTTAAATTGGTCTCTTGACCAACTATGTATTGAGTTTCTTAAGCATAGTAACATTAGTGGATTTTCAGTGTATAGTTTTTGAGAGTTCTTTCTTGCAGGACAATGCTTTTCATGTCTCACATTAGCAATAGTGAAGATCTGTGTGGGCTCAGATGTTAGTGAAGTTGTTCAGAACTTGTATTTCTTGTCATGGGAGTGACGTAAAGTCTAATTTATTTTTGTGTGGAATTGTGAAATTGTAGGTCTTGATTCTAAGTACTGATTCATAGTATGTCTTCCCCACCAATCAATTCTATTATAGTGAATAATGAAGTAATTTAGATGGTAATTTTTATTGATGTACTCTCAAAAAATAAAATGGTTGCACATCAGACTAGACACGTTAAGTGCCCTGCAAACTGTTATTTGAGATGTAAATTGTATTTGTGACTTACTGTTTAATTATTTCAACTTGCAATGTGCTTTTCCCTTTCAATTGAAAAATAGATCAGGGTTTCCAAGGACAGTTTGGTAAAATGAACCCTCCTTCTGTCCCTTGGGACCATGGGACCCCTACCCATTTTCCTCTCCTCCGAGGAGCGTGGCCTTACAATATGCCTCAGAACTACATGCAGCAGGGAAATGCCAGCTATCCACCGAACAAACCTTTCTACCCTCAAGGTACTAGAACTAGTATGTGAATCAACAGCTCATGCAACATGTCTCTTTACTGTCTTAAAGGCTTTACAAGCCAAGGAATCATGTTTCACTTGCCTAGTCTCCCTCAAACCATAATGAATTCAAGAGTCAAATCCACACTTATTGGCTTCCTGTATGGATTAAAATATTTGGGGGAGGGAAGGGGTTAAATCAAATTTTGAACTCTGCATCAGCTTGCACTCTTGCACTTTCAGCCTTTTTCCTCTACTGCTGGTCTCACTGTAGAGCCACGTCTGCTTTGCTAGGGTTGATTTACCCATGAGTTTGTTAAGAATTTGAAGAAAACCTTGTGCTGATTCATTTTATTTGTCTTTTGTACATTGCTTGTGGAATGCCTTACATACATGAAGGCTTACAGGACTGTAGAATAATTCAAGTTGGAAGGAGCCACTGGAGGTTATGTAGTCCAGCTGCAATCAAAGCAGTGCTGTCATCAAAGTTGTATCAGCTTCAGGACTGACTTTTATCTCAACTCTTCCTAATGCTAGTGAGGTAAAGATGTTCAGCATCTTCCAGGATTGGGAAGGACAGTAAGAAAAATACCCTTGGCTCCAGTAAGAGAAAAACTATGCCCGAATTTTACTTGGAAGCTGCGATTCCTGTGTTGCTGTACAAAATGAGAGATACTGGCATGAAATAATCTTCTCTGTTGGCTGTAGTGAGGTTTCCAAGTGAGACCCTCATTTTAATATTGTGACATTATTCTTGTTGAAAAGTTAAGATTGAAGTAATAAATTCATGTATTAAACTTTCTGAGGGGATTTTGGACACAGCATTAAAGTAATACTGCATTGTCCCACTAAGTGGGATAGCTGTACAGATAGCGTTTGTGTCAATCTAGAAAATGACTTTATTTCTAAGTAAGATTAATACATTTAATATAGCCAAGCACCATTAGAAATGTTTAACTTGCTGAAGTAATTGTAATCCATTTTCTTTTAGCTGGTCCACTGATGCAGAGTAACCAGCGGTTCTCGCTTCTGTCTCAAGGACACCCACACTTGAATCTGAATTACATTCAACAGAAAAAGTGAAGTTCAATGGGATTGTGGGTGGGTGGAGGGAGGGGAGGAAAAAAATTCAGGTTCTGATTTAAAATCGTAATGCAACATGTTTAGATACAAGATTATTTAAGACTGTTTTTAAACTGTATCATTTGTACATAGATACGAACTATAGTTTTTACTAGTATCACAAAATGAAGTGATACAAATTTCATCTATTTTATTACCCTATTTTTAAGGGGAATTGTGTTTTGTTTTATCTTGATAAACTGTAAAGAGAGAGAATTTTTAAAATTAAGTTCTTTATTTTCTATTAGCTGTATTCATACTTTGGTTGCTTCAGACTTTATATATATTGTTCTAAAAAATAAAATTAGAAAGGGATTTCATGTGTTTAAAAATTTGTCACTTCTATTCTTTACAGAACTATGTAGTGCCAAAAGACTTTTTAAAAGAAAAATAAAACTGCAAAAAAAAAGGATGTAAGACTTTTTCCTCTTCCCTGTTTGTGTATTTAATTAGTAAACTACAAAAGCAACTTTGAGATATTTTAAAGGAGAAAGTTGACTTGCTTTAGTGAGCCATGTTGTTCACAGGTAGTATCTTGTACAATACTTGGCCTAAGCATACATTTCAGAAAGGTTTTAAACAGAAAATGAGTATGAAAATCTAGAAAAAACAGGCTCTACTCCGAGACAGTTCTAAATAAGTTAGTTTGGCGTATTACCTTCTGTGGTGTCAACACCCATTGGTCAGTATGAAGATATTTTGGCAGAATCCAAATTTTATGTATGCAGTGTTTAAGAGACAAAACTGTCGGTCTGAGGTAGAGTAGAAAATGAGTTAAATAATATCACAGGAATGTAGTTGTAATTTAATTTAATTAAATGTACTAAGGTAAGAATTGTGATTTGAGTAAGAACTTTGAATATTCTTAATTTGAAAAACAGGGTCTTGCCGAATGCTAACTCCGTTAAGAGATGCTAGAGCTGAGCTAATGTGTCATTTTCTTCCCAGTCACAGGTAGGCCATAAGTGATCTATCTTCAAAGTAGTGGTTTACTGTTCCTAAATTTACTAAATAACAACATGTTTCAGGCAAAAAGGGGTATTTTACTTTACTTGAGTCTTTTGACCCTGGCTAGTACTAGACTTAAGGACAATCCCTTAAAAAAGAACAAGTGCTGGCTATATATTGGAGATTACTTAAAGAAATTGGAAACTAACTTAAACCCATGCTAGATTTTTGTGGTGCTGCTTCCTTTCCTGTACTGGAGGCTTATTGACAAAGTTTAGGCTTGTAGTTCTTCAGTGTTTATGACTTAAGCATATTCACACTTTCGCAATGGAATGCGACATCTGTTAGTCAAAACAAAGCTTTGAGAATAAAGCCAGTTTCAATTAGAAGTCCCAGTGAAAAATTACAAAAGAAACAGTAAAGAGTCTTTAAAGACAAAACCCCATTTTATTGCTCTTCATTGTTTTTTACAGGCCTCGAGAAAAACAATTTAGAAACTACCTTCAGAATTTATCATAAGGATTAGAAAGTAAAAGCAACTTCAGCTTTCTTTTAACAAACAAAAAAAACCCCACAAAAACAACACTTATACAAGAAGAAAAGGATTAAAAATGACTGCTAAAGCAGCCAGTGCATATTCAGCTGTCCCATAAAGCAAATAGGACAGTATTAGACTGAACTGCATGTTGAAATTAGTTCATTATTCATTCCCTCGACGACTCTTCTTGTGACTTTTCTTAGATCTGAAACAGAGGACAGTTATGTGTCACAGTTTTAGTAACTGTTTTAAACAAACAACATGAATTATAGCAGTAAGTGGTGTTTTACACAACCACGTAACTAGAAAACACTGAATGAGGTACCGTATCAAATACTTCATTTACTACATAGTAAGAAGACCTTCAATCCCCAAGATTCAATGACAAGCACAAGCTCCTACAACCAGACATCCTTAAGAGATGTGCCATGAAATATTACCTTTCAGGTGATTTGGAATGACTTCTGTGTCTGTGACTACGATGATGCCCTGTAAGACAAAAAAAAAAAAAAAACACAAAAAACCAAAGTTACTTCCATAGACCCTGGAGGTCTTTTTTGTTTTGCTTTTGCAATCTGCTTCTGGTGACTAACTGTCCTAGCTAATGGGAGAATTCCAAGCTTAATTAGGCACTCAAATTAACCTCCTGCCAAGCATCTGAAAAGCATAACCCTGGCAATTTTGCGTGTACTGGAGCAGTTCTCAATACTTTCATACAATTAACCACTTCATAAACCACATTAAGCATGTAAACTACCTTTTGATACTATAACACTGATTTTTCTTTCAGTAGATGTCGTTTGATTAAAAAAAAAAAAAAAAAAAGCCGGATTAATTTAAAAACTGCAGAAATACCTGGAGATTTAGATCTTGATCTGTGGCGCCTCTCCCTGGATCTGCTCCGGTGTCGTCTTGGGCTTTTGCTGCGATGCCTCTCCCGGCGTGGTGATGGACTGAGAGAAAAGAAGCTTTTACAACAGCCATTCTACAAACATACATTTTAATATAAAGTAATAGAATAAAAGATTACCTTCTTCTCTTTGGAGAGCGGCTTCTCCTGTAATTGGGGGAAAAAAGAAGCATTAAAAATAATAACAGGACCAGTTTCATTCCCTATACACTCTAGCAACTGCACCCTACACTCTCCTATAGCCTGCAGTAGCAGCTGATGGTCTTGATGCATGAGAGGCACTACATGTTTTGGTCTGGTCCATGCATTGAGAAGAAGGGTTAAGTGATGATTCTTTTCTGGCTTGCTACCATTAAGAACAGTAACAGGATTTTCTCTTGAAACTTTGGCTTACATGAAAACAAGCACTTTGTTCCCCTTAGTATCTTCATTCTATTATCGTATTTAGCTAATACTGGCCAGCAAGTTCAACAGCAGTTACTGAAGATCATGGGGAACGGACAGTCAGATGTCAACCGTGACTGCACTGCTCCTTCTTTTAGGAAGTGGCTAAAGAAAGTGGAAAGTGTAAGAGATTCTGGGGCTAAATTGTCATCTTCTCCTTCCTGCTTCACTGCAGCCCTCTGCAGTACAACAAGTAAAAATATTGCTGAAAAGTAGCCACGACTCACCTTCGTGGAGACCTGCTTCGGCTCCGCCTGTACCGTATAGCTGGAGATCTACGAGGTTTGTCAAGGTCTCTGTAGCCTCTTCTGCGGTGATCAGGAGAGGGTACTCGCTCCAGCTGGGAACAGTGGGGGAAAAAGGTTCTGTAAATCTTTCACCAAGGTTTTATTTATAGTAAGGTTTTCTGAATGATAAATCTAGGTGAAAAAAATCAGGAAATAAATCATCCAATCAAGCCTTTTCTTCCTCAAATATTTAATGTTCATGTATGAGTGATACTGCCCAAATTTGGTAACTGGAAATTAAAATGGCTGCTTTCATACTGTTGATTCTTAAATAGCACAGCAGAATTGACTACAATTGTCATCATAACCTTAACCGTCTTTACTTTTTGGCTATGTAAAATAGATAAAATAATTTACATAAAACATGTTTAAGTAGCACAAAAGAGATTCAGAGCTTTGATTTTCAGCAGGCAGGAAAGCTTGACAAACAACACATTAGAGTTGCTGCAGGATCTAAAGTGTTCTCACAGGCAGCTTATGTGAAAATCCATTAAGGGAGAAGCTGATAGTTGCAAACAGCTGAGATCTCTCAAATATTTCTCACAAACCCATACAGGTTGTGGCAGTTCCAGCACTAGCTTTACCTATTCCTCTGTAAAAACAGTCACTAACCTTTTCATCTTCCTCTTCTTCCTCCTCACTAGATTCTACATCATCCATATCTTCTTCCAGAGCACTAACACGAGGTTCAAGCTGCTCAGCTTCTTCCAGAACATATCGTTTCTAGGAGAAATTACAACTTTATTCTTGGGCTATATATAAGATAAGCACCAAAGAGGCACCTGACACGCCCAAAGAGTCTTAATCATAGCTTCATGCAATGTGTCAGTAGCGATACAACTACTGAATACAGTGCAGTTAAGACCATTCACTTCTCCAAACCTGCAATCGGGGCAGAATTATATCGCACACACGTTCCTCATGGAGCAGTTCATCGATAAACTCATCCACATGCATCAGTTCAAATTCTAGAGGGGAAAAAGTAGCATCTTAAATACATGGTTAAGACTATACAAATATGATGAGACACTTCAGATTTTGCTGAAAGAGCTGCACAAACAGTAGCTTTAAAATTGTTCTTAATGATGAAGGAAATCCTTAGGCCTGTTTTGAAGAAAGGAGTAACTACAGCACAGCTAAGAATAGCAGATGCCCAGTGCTTGAACTCACTCCAGTAGCATGTTTTTTTGATATATATGGAACTGATTTTCAGTGTCAACAGAAAATGCAAGCACTTGGGAAAAGCAAAATAAGCAAGGCATTCGTACAAGACTCACAACATGATACCACAAGGATAAGTTAGTAAAAGCGGTGTTTCAAAAAGATAGTTGTATCCATTTTTTAACTCATACGTTATTAAAAGAGAACATTTTTCTAGAAGAAACATTTGAGGCCATTAATGCATTGAGAAACCCTAACTATGTAAGGTTGCTTACCCCCATTTCTGTTCTGACTTTTTATTTTTCGATAGTCGTTGTACAGTGGTTCAAGATACTTGTAGCAGTCAATAGCTGTGCCTGTCAACCTCATGTATAATGCACCAAGCATTCGGACATACCTGGAAAGTAAACCATTGCACATATCTAAGCTTTCTGCATAGTCAGCAGTTTAGGTAAAGAAAAACAGTCCCCAGAATTTTATGAGAAAAACAGTCCCCTACAATAAAGAGCATCTGTACGGGTTTTCTCCTTCAAATACTCAAGCACGTGCAGTATCCCAGTACAGGTTGTTAATACGTGCAGAGCTGCATTATCATTCCCAGAGATTAAAAAACACTGAAGAGAAAGTAGGTGATTATGGCCCCATTAATGCACCTCACTCCCACTACTTCAGGCTGTGTTACTGCAGAGAACATAAGCCATAAAGGCATTTTCAGCAACCCAGCAACAAGAGGAACAAATCTTCAGAAAGCAAGATTAAGGCCAGGCTTTAGCAAGAAGAGCACATTTACAAAGGTTTGTGTACAGGAAGCTGAGTCCTGCCCTGGAGCTTCCCTAGCAGTTTGTGACACCCACATTTCCACGAGCGAAAGAGCTAAAAGCAAGGAAACGTGCTACAGGCTTACTTGAAGTCCTCATTTTTTATGAACTCCACAATGATGTCCTTCTCGGGCTGGATCTGCAGCATCTTCAGCGTCAGGCACAAGAAAGGCGTGGGCTTGATGTTCCCGCCATAGACGCCCCCCACGTACTTCAGCTCCATGGCCTTGTCCACCACCAGCTCAGCTGTGAGACGGACAGCGGTCAGTGCCGGCCTCCCCTCGAACTCCCCGCCCGACCCAACCCGCCATACCCGTGAGGCCGAAGCATTCTTCTTTCCAGTACTTGGACTCGTAAATGCGGGTGCGAATGATCTTCTCCACGAGGTACTGCGGGTTGGTGCCGTGGATGCTGTGCGCGTCCTTTACCGTCCGGTTCGCCATGGCGGTCGCCCCCGGCTCCCCTCAGCACGGCGGCAAACACACTCACCCCACTTCCGCGAGGAACAGCAACAACTTCCGCTTCCTGTCCCCCCGCCACGTTCTTTTCGGGCAGCGTATCACTTCTGGTATCCCTTCCAGGTTCAAATATGGCGGTGCCGCACGCCTGTCTTCTCCCGCCCTTTCCGCTCCGTGCGCACGCGCGGCAGGGAGGGCGGGACTGCGGGTGGGCTTTGGCGCGAAATTCTATCGCGGGGGTTGCGGGAGCTTGCGCTGCTACTGTTGGTGCTGCTGCGCGCGGGGAGCGCTGAGGCGTTGTGGTGAGCGGGGCCGCGGACACTGAGGGGAGTGGGCGGGCGGCTGGGTTGCTCGTTCTGTGAGGGCACTTCGGGGTCTCTGTGGGTTCGGCCCCGTCCGGCGCCATGGCCACGCGGGCTGTCTGGCGGCAGGAAAGCAGCATGGGGGCGGCGGTTCTGAGGCCAAAAAAGGGAGAGAGAGGGGAGGTGAAGCGCGTGAAGCTGCTTCACCCTCCGCGTCTGGGGGAGATGGGCGAAAACCAGCGAGGAGAAGCACTCAAACGGCCCTCGGTGCGCGCGGGCGCCGTGCGGGGCAAAGGGGGCCCGCAGGGCCGGTTTGACCCCGGGGGTTCAACGCGAGCGGCGGGCGGGGGCTGAGGTTGGGAGCTGGCGCTGCGTCTTAGCCTGCACCGCTTGGGGGCATCGGGAACTGACGGCCGTTCCCGCGGTCTGGGAACCGTGAGGGTTGTCCCCTATGATTTTTAAGCTGAAAACAATTGCTCGCTTATGTGCTTTCTCTTTTCATCAGGAATCATGAACACCCGTCAGCAGAGCAAAATCGTTTACTCCTGGTATGGGAAGCCCATGAGCTCAGACAGAAAGCTGAGGACTCTGCAGTACAAGTAAGAAACGTTTATTTCTGTTTTTCTCAGGGGGACATAAGCAGTGACACTTGCTTTACCTTTTTGACGTCACTTAGGTTAATTTGGCTGTGAGAACATTACTAAATAGCAGTAGTTTTGTCATACATGTCATGACATCGTATGTGTACCACAAAAAGTGTTGTTGTAAAGCTCTTGAAATGTAAATTTTTTGTTTGAGCAAGAGCATTTAATTATATGTGTGAATAAATGTTAACTGTCTATTCAAAATGCAAGTGAAGATTTCTAATTGGAAAGCTTTAGGCTTTGTTGGAGGGGGCATAAGTGGCTTTAAGTTGGCCAGGAGGTCAGATTTGATTGCACGTGAATTGTAAAGGATGCTGACCTGTCTGCGTCATTTTCTAGAGGAATCCTTATCAAATCAGAGAGAAGCAAAACAGAGAGATGTATACAGCTTGGTGACTTTGTTCTAATAGAAGGGGAGAATGCAGATCAACCTTTTGTGGCACAACTCCTGGATTTGTATGAAGATGGTAAGAAATAAAAACTTACCTTCTATGTGAGGATCTTAAAATGCTTTAAAGATAATTATATTGTGGGGATGTGTTTAGTGTTAACACTGTATTGCTGCTCCAACTTATTACAGAAACTGGACTGCACTGATCACTGCTTCTGTGTGCACGCTCTCCCTAAATATTTGGTGTTGGTTTCATCTAAATTGGATAGCTAAATGCAGTTGAAAGGCTTTAAAAGGCACAATCTTTTCCTTAGTTGTTTACTTCTAAAAGAAATACTCCTCAAGGAAGGCAACATGAGCTCTTGCTTTGTTTAGATATTGGAGATTCCCACTGGAACAAGAGTACTGGAGCCCTGAGACTTGTGTGTTATTAGACACCAAGGATTTCCATGTAAGATACGCTGCTGAATAAATGGGCTTATCACTTCTGTCCCTTGTAGAACTACTTATTTGTAGGTAGAGGTAGATATAAAAAGGTAAGTCATGGCAGGAAAGTAGCACAAAGGTAGAGTCTGAATGAGAAACTATTCATTAGCTAAGTCTCATTTCTTTCAACAGCTGTTGTTTCTTTTCATCTGCATTGATAGTATTTTGTGGATTTTCTCATTCAAAGCAAAAATGCATGGAGTGATGCATATTTGTAATGCACATTTATTGTAACATAAGTGAATATTCTTTTCATGCTGGACTGAAATCCGTGAATCATTCTTGAAAAGGTTTTCCATGTCTTTGACAAAGTTCTTAAAGATGTTTTGTTTTGTTTTCATTTGAAGATGAACACCTTAAAATATGAAAAGGAGCATAAAAACTGTATTATGTTCTAAATGTCTTTTAACTCTATCCACAAGAGCCTTCTCATGCTGTTTATTCAGACTTTCTTCTCTGGTATTTCACAGCAGGATTCTGTGGTTCGTTAGTCAGTGAGCAAACATTTCTGGTTTATCTTTAAAATAACACTGAAATTAGCAGTAATGTTTTGAAATTTCTCAGTTCCTCTTTTATGTCACTGCTTTCAGTTAATGGGGTTTGGTTAGATCGCATGCATGCCAGTATGGAACTTCTTCATTTGTGACGGTAAAATATTAGGTTATCACAGAATGGCCTGGGTTGAAAAGGATCACAGTAATCATCTCATTTCAGCCCCCCTGCTATGTGCAGGGTTGCCAACCACCAGACCAGGCTGCCCAGAGCCACATCCAGCCTGGCCTTGGATGCCTCCAGGGATGGGGCATCCACAGCCTCCTTGGGCAACCTGTTTCAGTGTGTCACCACCGTTTGCGTGAAAAAGATTAGCTGATCTGAATGAATTGTGTAATTTGAGGCTTGGCATAAGTATTACCTTAAGCTGCGACGGTCTCAATTCACATATCAACTTGTCAATAGCATCAATTAATCATCAACTCAGATTTACAATGTGTCTACATGTGTCCATGTAGAATTTATATCCTTAGTGGCTCATTTCTATGCATTTTTGTTTTGAATTTCCCAGTGTGTGAGAGGTTTAGTGAGTACTGTTGGTGATGGATGGGCGGTTGGACTGGATGATCTTGAAGGTCTTTTCCAACCTTGGTGATTCTGTGAAAAGGTAACAGATATAGGAGTTTCCTAGAACTCTGGACAAAGAGCCAGCTTGCATGAGTTCTAAGAAAACAGGCTGACATTTTCTTAACATTTCCATAGCTACATACATTTGTAAATTTATTTGTGTGCACACCTGACTCTTAAGTACTCCCAGAGTAAAGTACTTAAGTACTTGTTATGTGACATATGAAAATAAAAGGCTCTTTAGAAACAGCTCTCTTTAGATCAGGCTTTAGTTGTTTGACTGAACTATACAGACTACTTGAGTAATAGTTATTTTTTAAAAGATGCGCTTTAAATTTAAATTCTCAGTGAAATTCCTCAGGATTAGGTGTAGCTAAAGAAGCACCAGGATGTTTAATCTTTCTCTAAATTAATCCAAGTCACTCCCAGTGAGTGCTGCAGTGCCGGAAGTTTTCCCCCCACTCCCACGTCTTCTAGTGAGCACTGAACAATGTGGCTGTGGGATCCTGTGGGTTCACCAGAAGTGTGCAGTTCCGTCAAGTAACCAGTGGCACGGCTTCAGCTGTGGGGCCCTTAATGTGGTACTGCAGTAGTGATGGAATGGAGTGCTGAGTGCTTGTGATGTAATTACATTGCAGTTGGTACAGAACTGTCTGTGTACTTACTTGCCAGAGCTATGAGAGCTGAAACTTCTGCATCATTTGTCAGTTTCTAGTTTTGGCTTTAACTTTGTTTGATCTTGAGCTAATTTATCTCCCTCATTCATCTGGGAAGTTTTTCATCCTCTTTTTCTAAATTTATAACTTTTTTGTAAATAAAAAGTTAAGGAAGAACACTGCCTTTCAGTACATGTATGCAAGGTGTCTTGTGCAGTATTTTAGCTGAAGTCATCAAGATCATGTAAGGGCTATTTGTGGTACGAGAAAATTCTTAGTGTTCATTTTCTTTTCATTTGTAGGCGCTCAGCAGAAGCGTGCAGTTGTGCAGTGGTTCACTCACATTACAGAGATACCTAAGAATAAGCAGAAACTGCTTAAAAGAAGGATTTCTTCCCAGGAAGTGTTTTTTGATCTAGTTTCTGGCTATGACACTGACATAGCTGTGGAGACTATCATTGAAAGTGTGCTGGTACGTACTGCAGCCCATCTACACACAGAAGGAAAAAAAAGAAACAAGCGATTTGAAAAACAGGACGGCACAGCTACTTTACTTCGTCCTGAACTGAACATGCAATGTGTATTTGATTGCTAATGAAGTTGTGCAGGATGGTTGAAAACTCAATACTCCTTCTTTCTTCCGTCCCCAAGTGACTTTGGTTATGGGCAGCCAGCCCATTTAGAGGATTGTGTGGAAGGAAGTAATGTGATGGAGGCCTGTCATGGTTCAACAGGGCCTGTAGCAGGGTAACACTGTGCTGTTTTGTAGACTGGATACATTGCCATCCCTAGTGAAGTTCCATGAGTTCCAACTGTAAGATATGTGAATAGAAAACAGTTGTATGCATGTGTTGGTATTTTTTTCTCCTTTTTCAGGTAATACCACTACGTCTAAAGGATGAACTACCTACTAGATTAAAAAAGGAGAAAATTTTCTGCGTGAAACAGTCTTGGGATGGGAAATGCTTCAAAGCTTTGTCCCCACACACATTCTCTATGCTGAATGAAGCTAACAAGAAAGGGGATGGCATCCCAAACTCTTTCAGCTCTTTTGTTTCTTCAGACATCATTTCCTCTGTGAAAAAAGAGACCAAGAAGGTTGCTTGGAGTGCCCCAAAAACAAAAAACGTTGAGATGGAAATAGAATCAAAACATTCTGCTTCTAAGTCTTCTCTTTCTAAGACAAGACAGTCACAAAGAATAGATAATGGCACGAAAAATCCAACGGCAAGAAAGAAGTTAGATTTGAACAGTATGTATATGTCAGTATGCCTATTCTGTCCATTTAGTTGTTTTGAATGTAGTATTGTGACTCCACATTGACCTCAGAATGTCTGCCTTATTTTTCCTTAATTTTCTGTCTAATGGTATACAAGAATGTTTACATTGGATTGACTGAATGAAAACATTTGAACCATATATTCCATATTGAAAGCTGAGTAAAGTTGGAAGTGATAGAGCCTGATTTGTCACTTTTCTACTGTGTCGTCGTATTCATAGAGGGAATGCGTGCTTTCTAGTAATTTGGTTCTCTGTCCATAGAGCATAATGCCATCATGTTTCATTTAAACTACAACTCTGAGTCATACCATGTCTTCTGAACCTACGGACTTCTCTGAAACTTCTAACTCAAACCATCCATGTTAAAGCCTGACAAGCTTATTTTGCTTTTAATTCCTAGGTCCCACAAGATCTTCAAAAGGCAAGCTCCTGGAACAGGATGTTTTGGAACTTTTAGATGATGTCTATGATTCTCAACTGTTAAAACCAACAGCTATTAAAAGGAAAGTGAAATTCACTGAAGTTCTAAGCTCACCACCAAAAATAACTTGTGCCAATGATAAGCTGAAGTCAGTGTTTGGTACAGCAGAGCACCAGGAGATATTTAGTGATACACTAAGATTGTCCCCTTATAGGAAGGTCGAAGGCTCTAATGAGGAAGTCAAGAATCTTAATATGGAAGACAATGCTATAGTGTAAGTAAGAGTATTTTCATAACTGTTTTTGTATTTGCGTTGAGTTTACAGGCTTAACAGTTGAGCCTGAAGTTTGAAGGGCTTCCTGTCTATCTTTACAAGTGTGGTTCAGATAAAAGTAGCTCTGTGTTCTTTACAGCTTAACTGGACAAAAGGAGATGGATAGTCAGAGCCCTGCGGTGACCCCTCGTTCTCGTAGAACGTGTACACAGGAGACGAGCACTCGAATTGCTGAACAAATCAGGTGAACTTTTGCTTTCATGCTATCTTGCTCAAATCGTTTTTGACAGCTTGAAGCCTCAAGAGTTTGTATAGTAAGGTGCAAATATTGCAGAATGAATAAAAACTCTTAAGAAACATTAAGCTGACTTCCTTTAATACTCTGTCTGTTAAATAGCTATGGAAAATTAGTGGTTGAAGTGGAGAATAAATTGACTTGCTGATTGTAGGCACCTTACAGGAAAAATTGAAAATGTATCAAATGACACTCTAGTGAGCAGTCATGTAGGTTTAAAAAAAAAAAACAAACAACAAACTTGTCTACTTGTCTCTTTCTCATAGCTTATTAAATATGCTAGAATCAAAGGAGGAAGAAGATTTTCTGTCTAGCTCAGATGATTCTTACTCCTCAAGTAGTGAGGAAGAAGATAGTGATGTGGCCTGTACACCAGAGAAGAAAACTAAACCAAGCAGAATGTTCAGCACCCCAAAATCTTCAAGGAAGCCTTCAGTTCACACTCCTGCCAAGACCCCAAGGAAAACAGTGAGGTTCCTTATAGCTGCTGACACTTTAAAAAGTTGTTTTTATTGTTTCTAAACTTTTTTTTTTAATGCTCAATGCCTGTATGCCAAAGTTAAGTATCTGGGCCTCTATGCTTTAGATGAAACATTTGCATAATCCTCAGTATGACTGAGTTATAAAAATGCAGTACTTGCTTATCCTCAATGTTAGAAGAGTGTTGATCAGAAAACTCTCCAGCTTAAACAGAGGAAATGTTGGTTTAGGCCAGAGTTCACCAGTGACTGCTGAATGTGCTGGGTTGGTTTGTTTGCTATGTGGCTGTAATGTCTTGGCTTACTTTGAGGAAGGACATGGGGAGAGAATTGGGAAGGGAGGAAGAGCACTAGCACATCCTGACTCAGTAGTTCTTAGGCTGTGGATTCAGGACATCTTCTAGTGATACATAAGTGAAAGTCTTGTGTGAATTATTGGTTAGCTTAACAAGAGAAGGGTCCCTAGGGGATAATTAGTTGTTGTTTTCTTTTCTAAGATGATTTGAGGAAACTGTTTGAAACACCTGGATGGTGCTGTGTTTCTCAACCGCTATTCTCAAGAAAAATAATAAGCTCCATGCTGGTTCAGAGGAAGGCAGGAGATAATGAAATAATGTATTTGTTTCTACATGGGAAACCACTGAAAGCAGTACATGAATTGTGAATCTTAAAATGAGACAATATGGGACAAGATAGGGTAGGTGTGTGATATCACAAATGGTAGAAGAGTGGAGCAGAAACTGTTTTTCTCTCCCAGTATAATCTACAGGCTCTCCAATAAACCTGATAGGAATTATGATTAAACTGAAAACAATTAGTCAATTATTCAGTGAGTATTTAGAATTGTGCAGTTCTTGGGCAAGCAATATTTTTACTGTACAAATAGTATGTGGCTTCAGTGAACGATTGAGTTAAGTACCCAAGAATGATCTATTGAGAGTTACTAAAGAAAAAGGATACAGTAAGTTAACTCCTCTGAAGTGAAAATACTTAAGGCTGTTCTTGCCTTGTTCTTACTGTACTCTAAGCATCCATTTATGGCCAGCATTTTTCCTTTTATTGTGCGCTGTGCACTGAGACGCTTCAGTTCTCCTGTTTCTGAATAGTCTTTGGTCAGTGCAATCTTCATATATTGCAGAAAACTGTACGCTCAGCACTGCGCTGATGGCTACCAGCACAAAAGGATTGCTGTGCAGTGTCTATGGCCGTACTAAAGACAGTATGGCCAGCACTTTCTCATAGTGTCACAGCCACTGGGCTTGGGATGGGGATCCTTGGGAAGGGCTAATTAAAATTAGCCTCTGTTTACCTTAAGTGTAACACAGAAATCCTCGCACAACTAGAGCTTGTAAGCACAGTGAGGGAGAATATATAAGATACTGTGTGTCTTCTTTGTTTGGACAATGAAATACAGATCAATAGCTTCTAGTTGTTTGTTTCTTGAGAACCAGATCACTTGGGAACACAGTTACAGAATGTAAAGAACTTTAAAATATTTCAGCAACTCAGAAGGTGAAGTTGTCTGTGTTGCTATTTTGCCTGCTGGTTTCTTTGTCTCCTCAAGGAAGAGAAGACCAAGAGACTTAATTTAGCAATTCATTTCTTTAAGGACCATGCCTCCTTTCATCTTGTGCTTTGACATCTCTAGGAACTTACGTGTAATTAATGTTTTGGAGGCCTATATGAATGCTCTGTTTCTGGTAGAAATTCCTGTATGTAGCAGACCTGTTTGAGATCCTAATTTTTTCTTCTCAGCCCTTACTAGGAACACCCAGGACACCCCGCAATGCAACTCCTGAAATTCCCAGGCGCAGCCATGCAGCACAGAAACCAATCAGTGCACTGGAAGAAGCCCGATTAAGGTAATGTTCACTGAAGGCAGGAAATACTAAAATAGGGTAATGTTACCTTTACCAGATTGAATTAATTGAGTGAAAATGGATAATATTTTGATTCCAGAGGAACAGTAATGAATTGATGATTAATATTATAATTACAGGTGGCTATAGTACTACTTCTACGATTGCAAGTTATTGTAACTAGTTCTTAGTGCTAAATTCTTCATTGTTAGGTATCTGTCTTTATTCTAACACTCGAAAAAAAAAAAGCAAAGATCTTCTCTTGTAGATTATAATGGTACAATCAGTACCATCCTACAAGCTATCACCTCTTATACCTACTATACCTCGTTTAATACTATTTGATGATGATGATTGTTCAGCCGTCTTAAAGCTCAAAAGCTTAAAACTCTAAAGCTCTAGAGAGACTAGGCTGTTTCATTTGGATACTTTACATTGGTGTTCAAACCTAAAGTATCTAAGACAGATTTTAAAAACTACACACAGATGGAAAGGGAAGAGATGAGAGGGCCTTCTATTTGTTTTTCCTTGTAAGGCCCTTCAGGTAGATCTGTGAAAATGAACTCTTTGGGTTCCAGTTTGTTTGATTCCTTTGTTTGTTTTAATCAAAAGGCTGCATGTTTCTGCTGTCCCAGAGTCTTTGCCCTGTCGTGAGGAAGAATTTCAGGACATCTATAACTTTGTGGAAAGTAAACTTATTGATGGTACAGGAGGGTGAGTTCATTGAGGCTGTGTAACTGAGGTCATGTATACCTATGGTGCAATGTAAGTCAATCAAGGCTGCTTTTATTCAAAAGGCTATCCTTGTTTGACTGAAGTAAAGATCCTAATTGAATTTTCCACCATGACTTTTTTCTTTGAGAGCTGTTGTGCATTCCTTTTTCTTGCGAATTCCTTTATTTCAAATTTAAGACAGAAATGCCTAGTCAATTTTAGACGTCTGACAAAATATTTTTTAACAAAGCAAAATTAGAATTTCTTAAGTATTTTAGATTGTTAGTTACTTTAATAATAATTAAAAAAAACCCAAAAAACAGAAACCTTATATTTTAATGTGTGACACGTCCCAATTTGCAATAAAGTAACTGAATGTAGGGAATTACCTGAAGTGACAGAGAGGGAAGGGTGTTCAAGGCAGCGTCAGAGCCAAGGAACTCCCAATTTCTTGATACTAAGAGTGTTACTCTTTTGCTGAGACTGCTAAAAAAAGGTTCTATTTTGTAGGTGCATGTATATTTCTGGAGTGCCTGGAACAGGTAAAACTGCAACTGTTCATGAAGTGATTCGCTGTCTTCAGCGAGCTACAGAAGACGATGACTTACCATCATTCCAATTCATAGAGATCAATGGCATGAAGCTTACTGATCCTCACCAAGCTTATGTGCAGATTCTAGAGGTGAGAAAAGCCTCCTGAGCTGCTCTCCTTTGAAAGAAGAGGAAATTCAGATCCTCAATGTTTTATGGGGTTCAAGACAACTAAAAATCAATACTTCTGAAAGTTGAAACTTAAAAAGGGTTAAACTGTCTATTTCCAGAGTTTTGGTGTGATTAACCAGCCGTATAACTTAATTCTTGTCCAGTTATTAACAGGTCAGAAGGTGACAGCAACTCATGCTGCAGTGCTGTTGGCAAAACTGTTCTGCACACCTGGACCAAAGAGGAAGACCACAGTGCTGGTAGTGGATGAGGTGAGGCAAGGAAACTTTCATTCTCTATCCTAAATCTTTCCCAAAGTATCATCTAAAAAAAAAAAAAAAAAAAAGGTTTTTGGAGGCTGGAAAAAGTTTACGTTTAGAGTATATCATATACAATCTAAAGGAGAAGAGTTTGGAATGAGGGCACTCAAATAGTTCCTCTTAGTATCATTAGGAAACTGAATGTAAATTAGTCTCCTGTTGCCAAAATCTGTCATCATTTTCATTTTGGTTTTATGTTTTATGGCATAATGAACGATGTCCGCTCCTAAATATAGCATGGAAGTGAACTGTAAAGTATGTATTGAAAGATACATGCAATTGATACTACATATTTTATCTGGAAACTATCTTTTTGTGGAGAGAAAATTCACAGTGAAAAATCTAGTTTTGAAACTTTGGATATACTGTGATCAGTAATGATTTTTTTTTTTGCTATAAGATGATTCAGATCTTTGCATGGTTAGGCAGTTTAATTTTGTTGGATGTAATACATCTCATTAGTGTTTGAAATTGCTGCTTAAGTTTGTGATGAATACTTTTCAGAGAGAGATTAGAGAGCTCTAATTCAAAAAATGCTGTACTGTTAATAGATTAGCAAAGGAAATGCAGCAGAGACACCTTGTTCAGTATTATGTAAGAAGTGTTTTGTGGCAGAACTAACTCTCAAACTTTATTGTAAGTTGTATTGTTACAAGTCATTCTTTTTCAGTCAGATTCTTATCTTTTTCTTCAGCTTGATCTTCTGTGGACCCGAAAGCAGAATGTGATGTACAACTTATTTGACTGGCCAACTCAAAAGCACTCCAAGTTAATCATTCTGGCCATTGCTAACACCATGGACTTGCCAGAGAGAATAATGATGAACAGAGTATCTAGCAGGCTGGTATGTCCTCTAACAATTAGGTTGCTAAGCTTAAAACAAAACAAAAAAACCTAATTGAATGTTGCATGCAATCAAAAGTAATCTGGGAGGGAAAGGTTGGGTGGGGGTGAGTTACATTAGAAGTTAAATAATTATGAACAATTATAATTCCCTCTTGTCTCCGTAGGGCAGATGATCATATAAATCTTAGCAAAATAAGTACAGGAGCCAGCTCGCTAGTCAGATGTTATGCTACATAAGAACACTCTGTTCTTATAAGAATGAATTAAGAAAAAGAATACAGATGTCTTTTTAAACATATTAAGTTTTGTATAATTGAATTCTGTGCATCATGGTGAAGCTGCTTACTCCAGAGATCAGAGAAGTTTCCTTCTGTTTTCCCTTGCTACTTCCCCTTTCATTTCTGGCACATAATTACTTGTCTCTGTTTGCTCTAATCAGATGATGGATTTTATTTGTGGAATATCTTTGGTCAGAAAATTGGATGTACTCTATACATGTGTTTAATACATTGTCCTAGGTCATTGTTTCAACACTTCCATAAGAAGTGATTTGCAAAAACAGTGCTCTGCCTTCATCCTTCTGTGACTCAAAAACAGTTGCACAGGTAACTGTGAATTGCTTTCTCCCACCCACTGAACTTGCAAATCAGCTGAAGCTCTGATAATCCATGTAGTCAAGGGAGAGGAATTCATAAGGGATGTAAAGCTTTGCCTCCTGTAGGATATGAAAGGTGCTACACAATATATAAATCATAGATGGGTCTTCTCATCTGAAATCAGTTGTTATTAGCTTGAGCCAGAGGTGGATTTGTAGTTTTTTGCTGGTTGCTGACTTGCAGGCCTAACATCAGCAGTATGACACACAGATATCTAAAGAAGAGATGGATAGTTTGGGTAGGTTCAGCTGTTACTGTACTTAAAAATCAGTGTAAACATTTGTAATCAAAAGACTTCTATTGGATGGCTCTAATTTATTTACAAGTTTTGTAAGAGAATTTGGATTCTAATAGCATGCACCACTAGCTCTGCCCTTCTGGGGCACAACCTGCACTCAGTCTGTTTCATTTGTGGATGTGCATGCTTTTTTTTTTTTGTACAAATGCAAAGCAGAAAAAAAAAATTAACGCTTATCAAAGCTTGGAGGTGAAGAATGTGAAACAGATGAAACAGATTGCTCCAACCAAAGAAGTTATAACTGCTAACTATGCAGGCTATGCACAAATAGTTTAAGTACTGCAAGCACTTCTCACTGTATTTTATTGTTTGCCACAGGGTCTCACCAGAATGTCCTTTCAGCCCTACACCTACAAACAGCTACAGCAAATTATTTCATCTAGACTGAACAGCGTGAAGGCATTTGAAGAGGATGCAATTCAGCTAGTTTCCAGAAAGGTAAATATAGTAACAATATTATCCTCTGTGTTGAGCTAGGTAAAAATTATGGGGCACATGGGAGAATTCTGTAACAATCTCAGTTCTGTGGGTACATATTCTGCACTGGGGACAAAGCGAGGCACTAGTAGTGGATCATGCACTGTTCTTTCTTTGAAGTATGCATGGCATTTTTGCAGGAAACATGCTAAAGCAGTGTCCCTGTTTTTTCCACCTGCTTTGAGAAGGTAGCTTAATGATACAGTGTCAGCTTTCTACAGTGTTTGGCATAATGAATCATTGGATGGATCTTGGGGGGGAGGGGCGGATGTATCTAGTATGCCAGTAACAGTGGAAATAATATCCATATTCATTTTCTCTCTCTCCAGATGTTTAAGGTCTCAATGTAACATATTTCCAGTCTGTATGCTCTGTAGTACAAAAAAAATTAAATAAATAAAACAAGTAATACCTTAGGGATTCGTAGCTTCTCAAATTAAGATGTATGCATGGCCTAATGAAAACTTCATTAAAATTGTAAGCTGCAGGTGGGGTTTTAAGAGGTATTTAGTTTCAGAAATTTTCTAAACCTGAAGTTCTTCAGACACTTGCAAGTGTAAATTCATTGTCTCAAGTAGTTGTGAACTCTTAAAAAGAAATACTACTCTGTATGAAAAACAGAATTTTCACTTTTTTTCCTGTGTGAATATGGACTGTGGCAAGGTACTCTACTTAAAATGTTTCTGAGGAGTTTTGAATTAAACTGTTCATGCTGAATTTCCTAGATTTTTTTTTTTAACCCGTGGTTTTAGAAGAAAGGTTCAGTTTCAAATTAGTGATTGCTATATCGAGGTGGGTGTAGGGGAGTTGCTTTTTATCAAGAAGATCAAAATTTTGACCAGTATTTCAAATCTAGATTTGCATAACATAGTCCACCTGTTGTTTGTTTGTTTTCTGGCCTATTGATTCTACAAGCTGAGAAGTGCTTAGCAAAGAAATATTTCTACAGACCTGTCATGTTTACTTTCAGGTAGCAGCGCTGTCTGGTGATGCAAGGCGTTGCCTTGATATCTGCAGAAGGGCCGCTGAGATCTGTGAGTTTTCTAGCCAAAAGAGTACTCATGAGATAGTCAGGATGACACACATAACAAAAGCCATAGATGAAATGTTCTCATCACCATATATAAAAGCAATCAGGTAAAATAATTTCTCAGGCATTTATTTGCTTTTGTGTCATTTTCACTGTGCTATTTTTCAAAAACCTTCAGTCTATCCTTACATTCCTTTTAGAGTGTGTGTGATGCATTGTTTTGTTGAAATATGATTTTAAAAAGCAACCATCTCACAGCACAGCCAGAAGAGAGATACAAAATAGTAATGAAAGATGGGAAAACAAGGTGCAGAAATTTCTTGTTTAAAGTTATATGTTTCCATACTAGCCTTCCCTTTGGGGTTTTGAGATGCTCTGGTTGTCCCTGTTTACTGTATTTTGTGTCTGAAAAATGTTAATTTGTTAATTCATAAATGTAAACTGACTGTAACACACTGCAAAGCATGTGTGAAGTTTCATATGGATTCTGCCATTTTCAGCTTGGGTTCAGAATTATTAAAGGAGGTACAGACTTGTTCTGCCAGCACAGTACACTCACAGTATTATGGCATTACACAGGTCTGTAATTCATAGAGATGTACCATGTTAATTTTTGATCTCATGTCATTCCTCATATGAATACTTGTAAGAAACAAGGATCTGTACAATTAGCAAACTGTGGCACTTTAACTGATCCATTAAGCTTTATATTCTGCATCAAATGTCCTGTTCAGCTACATAGTGAAAGGAGTGGGATGCAGTGCTTTGTACTGTAGGGTTGCAGGTTGTAATATAGGCTGTTTGACAAGATGTCTTGCGTATTTCCACTGTAGGTAGGAAAATGCTCTGCATTTAAGTGTTGCTAGCAGGTGATTTTCCTCCCAGATTTCTTCCTAAGGACTCATGAGTTCTGAACTTTGCAGACTAATTCTTACCCATTTTGTTTTGATATTCAGGAATGCCTCATTGCACGAACAAATCTTTTTTAAAGCGATTTTAGCAGAGTTTCGTAGGGCGGGAGTTGAAGAGGCAACAATTCAACAGGTATGTTAGTGTTTTGTGGTACTCATGTTTCATTTAAATGCACTGTTTAAAAAAAAAAACAACTTTTAGGCAAACTATAAATGTTTAAATGTTTGGGATTTGTATTCCTAGAACCTGGTGGAAAACATGATAATAAATTGGGACATGGCTGTCCAGCCCAGGTGTGAAACATAACTGGTGCTACCACTTGAAAACACCTGCACTTATATTAACACTACCAGTGGTTTGGCTCACACAAGGAGGTTTTTTTTTCTTCTGCATCTGAAAATAATGTGCCTTCACCCAACATGTTTAATAACAAGAAATAAAACACCCTGGAAATACTGGGTAACACAGTTCAAGGATGAAAACTGCAAGCTAATTCCAATTTCTTTATCATCCTCTTTCATATTAGAGACAGATATCACCAATAGCAGCTTCAGGGTTTTTTAGTGGGCTCATAAAATACACCAGCAGAGCCACACAGAGAGTCCATTTTGTGCTTGGAAGCTAAATGCTAATACTTACAAATATTTATAAAGTGATTTATTTTTATATAAAATGACATGCTAGTTAAATCTGGTTCTACAAGTAAGAATTCTATTTTGTTACAAATACAAATATCTGTCAGTTGACTAGATAGGTACTGTGGGAAATCAATTCTTGAACATCAAAGAATGTCTTGTTAGGCTGATCTCTTATACTTTTCCCCTAGTTTTTCCTCTAAGAACAAAAGGGTTTCTTTTGCTTTTCCTAAAACAGAAAATCAGAAAATCCCAGCCAATGTTGTCTTAGTCTGCATGATTTGTGACAGTTGTGTTCTCCTGTGCCTAAAGGTGTACCATGCCTTTCTAAGCTGTGTTTGTTGATGTTTGCAGTCAGCAACACTGATGCTTACTGGTCGCTTGCTCTGCATGTCACTTCTGAGTGGACAGATGGGTGATGAGCTGTACATCAGCTCTTGGGCTGCTGGGTCACCTTCATTCCACATAGTCCAGGGAAGGTGTAGTAACAAATGATTGAGTGAAATTGTGGACAGACTAGGTTGCTGATGACTTTGCTTTGGGGCTGTATAAAAATAAAGGATAGTGGATTATGACAGAAGCTCCAAGTGTTTGGTGCTATGACAGCAAGATGTGTGCATTTCATCTGAACAGGCTGAAAGTAGTTCTTCCTTCTGAGAAGAAATGGAAATACTTTTCTGAAAGAGTAGTTAGGCACTGGAATGGGCTGCCCAGGGAGGTGGTGGAGTCGCCGACCCTGGAGGTGTTCAAGGAATGGTTGAATGTTGTGTTGAGGGACGCGGTTTAGTGAGAACTGTTGGTGATGAGTGGATGGTTGGACTGGGTGATCTTGTGGGTCTTTTCTGAACTTGGTGATTCTATGATTCAGAGATGAGAAGGGAAGGAAACTTCCCTTTTTTCACATTGGCCTATGGATTGCAGCAGGAGGTTAACTTGGGCTACATCTTTTTTTACATCTTTTTTTCTTCTTTAACAGGTCTACCACCAACACATATCACTGTGCAGAATGGAGGGCATGCAGAGCCCAACAGTGTCAGACATCTTGGCCATTTGTGCCAGGCTTGGTGCCTGCAGGCTGCTGCTGCTGGAGTCCAGCAATAAATACCTTCACATGCGTGTGCGCCTCAACATCAGCCAGGATGATGTCATGTATGCACTCAAGGATGACTAAGGCAATAGAGATTTTATTTTATATATGTATAAATATTTTAAAGATGGTCTATTTTATTTTTTTTAAGTACTGATAAAATAGGAGATTGTATTTTTAAGTATTTTTTGCGTGGTGTATCAATGCACTTTGTACAATAAAAAACTTGCTTTGGGGCATTTTAAATACTTAAAATGGAACAGTGCTTTTGAAACAGGCCATTGGTAAGCAGTCCCCTTCCAGCTGAGGTGTGTGAGCTGGAATTGATAACTGCTGCTCAGCTTATCCCTGTGGAGCTGCTTTTGTTGTGACCATCCCTGTTGTTGTGGCGTTACGGTTTCCTTTTTTTGTTGAGTACAGAAGATGTGTTTGAAGAATGCTTAAACCTTTGGTGTTGTGAACTTTGCATCTGCTGAACTGGTTGCACGAAGGATTCTTTGCTACCAGCGAGCTGTGTCTGTGACTGATGGCTTTTGTTACTTTTAATCAACTTGGTGTACGTTGGGTGTTGAGAACTGCTTTAAAGAGAGACCCTCAGCCCTTTCCGTGCAACCTGCCTTCGAGCTGAAACTGCTCCCAGCCCCGTACCCGAGGTTTGCAGGTGGGGCGGTTTGAGAACTGTGTTCGTGGTGTGGCGTAAATAAAACGCGTCCGAGGCTTAAGGCTGCAGCTCGCAGAGCCCTTTGCCCGCCGTACCTCTCGGTTGCTCGCACTCAGCGCGCCCATCCCCCGCACTGCGGTACAGGCCAGGCCCGGCTGTACCGGCGCCGCCCGGCCCCGCCCCCCGCGCAGGCGCACCGCCGTCCCGGAGCTGCGGCCCAGGCGTTCCCGGGCCGGGCGGGCCGCGTGCTGGGGGGCGGCGGGGCGAGGCGGGGGTGGGCCGGGCCGGGCGCTGAGCCGGGCCGGGAGGCGGCGGTCAGTTCTTAAACGGCGCTCGGCCTATCGCCTCCGCCGGCTCCTCCCTGCGCCGAGGGGAGCGGGGCAGCGCCGCCGCCTCGCCCGCCTCCCGGCCGGGCTGGAGTAGCACGGGACGGGCGGGGCTCGCGCGGAGCGGGGCGGGGCACCGGCGGCCGTTGCTCGGGGTCTCGGCCTCGAGGCGGCCGGGCGCTGACGCCGCGCTCCTCGTTGGTGCTCGGCCCTTACGGACGCGGCGCTGAGGTCCGCCGGCGGCATGCTGGGCAGGAGGCACAAGAAAAGCCCTCAGGCCAGGGGCCGGGGAGCCGCCGTGGCGAAGCAGGTGAGGAAGGCGAAGGGCCGCGGTGCCGCGGGTAGGGCGGCCCGCTCAGACCTCGCTGCTGTCCTGCGGGAGGCTCGAACTGCTTCGAGTTGACTGCCGGTTGTGTTGTGCTGCCTCCTCTCGCGCCTTCTTCTTAAAGTAACATGACGGGCAGCATAGATGGAGTAAGGCCTTGCGAGGAAGCCACCGTGCTGTCACGCTGTAATCTTTGTAGCAAACCTTATGACTCACACTTGGGGTAGTTTCCTGCTTTGCTGATCGCTTGTTTTGAGATTTAATGATGAATTCAGTCGCTGTATTGAATTTATTCTCATACCTGTAAAAGCAGAGAAGTCAGACTAGAGTATTAAGTAACGAATTCTGAGGCAGAGAGGGAAAAACAATAAAGCAACAGTTTATTTCCTTCTGTGAAGTTATTCTTCCTTTAACAGATGGACTGATTAGCTGCTGTCACTGCTCAGCAGCTATTGCTTAATCATTGAGACCTTAGGTGTGCCTGCAAGTTGTTTCTGTTCGTACTCGTTTCAATTGGATGCAGTTTCAAAAGTCTTGATGAGAGAGGCATGAATCTGGTAACAATTAGCAGGCTTGAGAAGTCCAGAAAAGCATAAAGAAAGAAATTTGACCAAGGCAGAATTGCAGATATGGAAATGGAAGTGGTGGAAGAGAGAGTGCTCATGAAAGTTCCAAAGTAAGTTAGATCTAGAATGGAAGCTGATTAAGCTTTGGAGGAATAGCTGATGCAAAAATAAGGAAATAGGAGAAGAGATCAAAATGGGATCTTAGATAAGTTATTCTACTGTGGTGGAACCAGTGTCCTTACAGCAGAGGCAGAATGGTTCTGTTAGAGATCTCTGAAGTCATTTTTGCTCTAATACAATCATTTGTATTTCTTAGTTAGAGGAGTAGCATTTGATTATGGTTTCTTTTGAGGAAGGGAAAACATAAGTGATGGAAGTATCTTTCCTTCTCCCTAAAAAAAGGAAAAAAATAAAAGATCTGATTAATGTATTTTACCAGTTTTTATTTCTATAAAGATAGATAAATATAGATGAATATAGTTTACAGCTTGGATTATTTCTTGAATATGCTAAGGACTTGTTCACTTGCAAATGAATGCGACTTTAATTATTTCTGAACCATATGAGGGTATTAAAGAAATGCTTGAAAAACTTGGAGAAAGCCAAAACCATGCACTTGATGCAGTCACTTAATTGAAAATGTGCAGGACTCAGAGCTAGAACAGCTGGATTCTGTTCTTGACTTCTTTGCTATGCTTGGAGCACAGTAGTCATGAGTTTCTCATACTGATAACAAATGTCTGCTCTGTTGAACTTGAGTCTTTAGATCGCTGTTATGGATGTTTCCTGATTAAATCTTGTCTGGACCTTCTTTCCATTATATACAAGACTACAAATACCTTAGTTTTGTTTTACAGAAGATGGAAGGAGGATGGCAGGGAGCGGTTCATCTATCAGTTCAGTACCTTTCTAAATGCCAAGGGCAGGACCATGGCTAGCAAACATACAGCTGCTGCTTTGTGCCTGATCCTTGCACTCAGTGTTTCTTAGCATGTCTTACCTTCTTCTTTGGGGTTATAAAAGAGCCACCAGTACCTTTGCTCCTACAGGGTTAAAAAATGAAAGTTGTTATTACTGAATAGCACTAGTTGAAAAACTGACAGCCAGCTTCAACTCTTGGCAACACTTCAGATCCTCTAAGGCAGGAGAAGATTGTTAATCCTTGTAATAATGGTAACTTTTTTATACTCTGATGCTAGAAAGGAGTTGAGCTGCTACCTACTTGGCTTTATGAAGATCAGTACACCAACAGGGCTTTGTGCTTTGAAAAAATCTCAGAAAAGCTGCTCTGTGTACCTCACATGATGAATGGAATTTGGCTAATTCATGTTTATTAGAAATAGATAACATTCTTTGCATCAAGAACACTTTTATTCCTGGGTCAGTTAGATACTTTAGGAAAAGAACAGTTGTGTCAAAATGACATTTTAGAATGGCATATTTCAGATTAAGATTTCAGAGATATCTCTGATATTTGTGTTCTTTGGCATGTTTTGCAAAACTTAGAGACAATCTTCTGTCACATCCTTAGTACTGTTAGTAGTCTTCCCCGAGGTGCTGTCACTTTAACTATAGTGATAATCTATTTTGAACACTTGATTGTTTTTCACAGTGTAACTTAGACATTGGTCATGTTTCTGTGTGTGTTTCCTTTTTTTGAATGTTTATGTACTGACTTAATGACATAGAAGATAGTTCTGTATGTGTAAATGCAGCTTGTTCCAAAAGATAATGGGCAAAGTCTCTGCTGTGTACATGTCAGACCTGTATTTGTGAATGGTGATTAAATGTTTCTTTAGCTTAGTTGTTACAGGAGCTACCCTGAACTTCTTGATGGTATCTGCTTAATGGGGCTCAGTGTAACAGGCATCATTTTGTCTGGCTGTGGCAAGCTATTAGATTTTATTTTTAGAAATCATTGATAATGTAGAGTTTCTAGAGGTAGTATTCATTGCCTATTAAGATTTGTGTACTGCATTTCAGTCACGAATGCCTTGTGTGTGTTGTTTTGGTAATAGAAGTGATGTTATAGCTGACTTTAAAAAAAAAAAAAAAGAAAAAAAGAAAGAAAAAATGTTTAAATAATCTATGCAGTGTGATGTTTTTGAGTGTCACTTCTTTCTCACAGCACGACTTTTTTTCTTTCCCTTGGCTCCAGCTGGGGCTGTTTGTAGATTTCAATCCTGAAGAAATGCTGCTGGGTGCAGAGGAGGGTGGGGATGATGGCGACCTAGAAGCAGAGCTTGCTGCTATCACAGGAGCTAAGGTGAAAGAAGGGAAAACCAAACCAAAAGGAAAAAGTAAGTCCAAGTCTCAGGATTTTATCTACTGACAACCTGAATAATTTTTTAAAGATATTTATTCACAAGTCATTGATTTACCTGAGAAGTTTTTGCAACACTTGTAGAAGCTATATTCATTTTAAAAGGTTACAGTTGTTGACGCAAAAAAGCGTGAGAAATTTGTGTTCTTGTTAATATAGGGAAAACATATATGATGGCTAGCTAATTTTAATAATGACTAAATTAAGGCATGCTTATTAATTTAGTGCATGGAGTCATAACACGTGGTGGTAGGTGCTAGATGAGTTTAAAATAGAGATCATGTTTCTTGTGCAGGCTGGATTGATTGGTTGTTCTTTTGGTTTTGTTTAGAGTGAATTTACTGAATAGGCATTATATTTTTAGTTACTTGGATACTGTAACTAAAACAAAATATTCTTCTAGGAGAGGGATTCTGGAAGCGTTGAAGTTACTGGGAGGATCTGGTAACTTGTATTATTTGGGAGGTTTAGTGTTTCTTGGGAAATACAGTTATTATTGTTAATATTTTACAGTTCTACTGCTAATCTGTCTAATGGTGTTTACTTACAGCTATGCAATGTTGTTATAGGTTTCCTGTAAGCTACTGTCAAGATTGTTGCAGAGTGGGGCAGTTCACAAGTGAACAAGCTCTACTGCCAAATTAGTATGTTTTTTGGAGGTGCAGGGTGAACAGGTTCAGGAAACACAGCTATAAAAACGAACTTCTCTTGTTATGCTAGGTTTTCAGCTGAAACACTTTCTGGGTCTGGTCACCTGCCTGCATGAACTTTGTTGTGCTTACAAGGGAGAGGATAGCTGAGCATGTGATGCAGTAACTGACTCCTAGATTTATATTCTAGAGCTGTGATAGGTAGGGCAGAAGTGATGTCTGAACTTTGAGGATGTAGGCAGCAAAAGCTGTACTGTCACAGCATCTCAAGTATGGAAATCTCTGCTATCTGCAACCATAAATGTCAGTTGGTCAGCTACTGAGATGCTTGAAATTGTAGCTTCAACTTGCTGTACCGGGTTAGAGTTGAACCAGCTATCCAGGGAAGCTTGGTTGATATTTTCTCTGTAGAGGGGCTTCAGGTAAGGGATAATATGACCCTTGAAGTGCAGCCACTTGCCTGCTGTCCTGATTGCAGGGTTTTGCTATGTGTCGCATACACTGGCAGTGTGTTTGATAGAGGTACTACAGCACTGATAGAGTAACTTAAATCATTGAAGCAGAATGAACTTTGGGTTAATTTTCATCTGATTCCGCAAATTCGGGGAGGAATGTGATCTCTTTTAGTTTCATTTACAAGGCCAGATTGGATGGGGCCCTGGGCAGCCTGGTCTAGTATTAAATGGGGAGGTTGGTAGCCCTGCATGTGGCAGGAGGGTTGGAGACTCATGGTCCTTGAGGGTCCCTTCCAACCCTGGCCATTCTTTGATTCTGTGATGAAGTAAGAGACATGTCTGCATGGGGAAGTATCAGAGTCATTTGTGTGGACAGTTGGTATATGTGTGCAATTATCTCCACTTTTGAGAATGTGTGGAGGAAGTGGATAGTTAAAGGCAATTTCAGTTAAGCATGGTATGAAGTAAAGGTGAGAACTTGGCAAGGAAGAGTTCAGAAGAGTTCTCAGGGCAAAGACCAGGAGCCTGAAGAAAAATGACAGCACAGAGTAACAGTAAAGATATGGAAAGAGGGAAATCTCAGGGAATGAGATGACTGCATAAAATGCAAAAGTGTAGTTAGGAAGTTGGAAGAAAGTGTTTTTCCTGATTCGTATAGCAGATCTCTGTGCCAGTGGCCTGCTTTTGCTTTTAGGCTGAAGAGGGGAATTAAGTTTCAACAAGTTTATTGCCTTGATTCTGTGTCAGAAGAGGGCCAGGCTTTAGAAAAAGTTTCTGCACCAGAGGGCAGTGGGCATGGAACAGGCTCCCCAGGGCAGCAGGGATGGCTCTGAGCTGCTGGAGCTCAGGGAATGTTTGAACAGTGCTCTCAGACAAAGGGTTTGTGCTTTGGGATGTTCTGAGTGGAGCCAGGGGTTGGACTCAGTGATCCTGGTGGGTCCCTTCTAACTCAGAATATTCTATGAAAATGCAAACAAAAATTTTCAAGGCAAGAGAGCTGAGATTCAGTGTCTGCATCTCATCCATCTAACTGTTGAAGCTGCCTCTGCTTTGTGAGCTAACTTGTTCTAATCCATGTGTGCAGGTCCTTGGGAGCTGGAGCACTTTTACCTCAACTGAACTCAGTTCAGTTCTCAGTGAGAGTAGAAATGGGAAAGAAGTGGGAAAAAGAAATGGTTGGTACTTTGGATCAGCTATGGAGTGTTTTTGTTCCATAGAGAATCAGAATTTAATCTTTGAACCAAAGGTTGGTTATACCAGGAATAAATTACATCTTGTTAAGGGTAAACTGATGTGAGGCAAAGGATGCAGAACAGAAAGATCTGACAAGACTGCCAAGACGAAACTTTGTTAATATGCACAATCATGTCATAAAAACCTTTTATAAGTATCTATCATGAGCTTAAAACTAGTTCAGATGTTTATTCCTACTGGGAACAAAAGCTTCAGTAATTTCCTTTCATGGATAGAAGCATGTAATTGGATTTATTCATGGATGGGTTATATTAATTTGTTCTTGTGACACCATTGTATTTTATCTTAACCTGAGGAATACAGTTTTGATGAAATATCCAAGAATAGCCAGTATGATTTCCTGATTTTTCTGTGGAAAATTGAAGTCTTAATGATGACACAGTAATTATTGCTGGTTATTTCTGTAAATAATATCACAGAGATATTTATCTTAAAGCAGCCTAGGAACTTAACTAGAGACTTCTAGTAATTTTTCCCTGAGCCACTTGTTTCATCTAGACCTACCTGTTTGTCTTCCTTAGTCTTAAATGTCATTACTGTGCAAACCTGGCATAGCATCCTTCTCTTGTGCAGCTATGTTTTCTGAGCACTGTTGTGTTCCACCATATATACTTGTTTATCTTGGTGCTCATCACTTTGCAGTTCAGACTCCTTGTTTTACTGAAGAGGTTATTGGATGCAGTCATCGTGTTATTGCCTACCTTGGCTGTCACTTTCAGAAACACTGTTGTAGCTTTTCTTTTCCTGAGATGTTCATTTCCCCAGTGTTTGTCCTTTATCCATGAATACCCTCATTTACCTGCGACTCTTATCAAAGATACAGAGGAAGCAAAGTCACTGCTGTCTTTCAGCCAGTAGATACACCTTCAGAATTTGTATTCCATGACTGCATAACTGTTGCCCAGGGCTTACATCTCTTTGTGGTTTCTTTTGCAGCTCCTCTGCCCATGGATCATATTGAAAAGATGGCTGCAGAGTGCATGAAAGACCTGAATGAAGATGAGGAGGAAGCAGAGGATGAAGACTTGGAGAAAGATACAGATCTGTTGGTATGTGTAACTTTGTTAGCAAGAAGTTTTAGCGTAAAAAATATTCCATACAAGGATACAAGGTTTTGGGGGGGTCTCACGCACTACACAACACAGTGACAGAGTTTCCTAGCTAACATTATGTCACTTCTGCTCTTCTGTTTGAAGAGTTGATAACGTGACACCCCTCCCTTCCCTCAGGAGAAGGAAAAGGAAGAAATCCCAATTGAGATAGGAGAAAGTAATTTATTAAAAGGAATGTGAGTTAATACAGAGAGAGAGTCAAATCAAGTCTTTATTGGCAACCCTCACCAACTGGCTTCTCGGAAAAGATGACAGATTAACTCTTCAAGCCACGACACATTCATATTTGTGATAGTCTAAGAGGAGTTGGAGAACAGTGAAAATCCCTTTCTGTGTCAGATAGTGAAATAAATGATCAGATGTTCTCCTTAGAGAATGCTGTATATGACTATTCTGCTATTGCTTGAAGTAGTACTTGGCCTGAGAGGAAGGTTCCAAATAATTCCTTTTTGACTAGCTTGTAGGGAAGGAGTGTTAGACAGCATTTTTAGCATCCACTGTTAAAGGATGATTTTCTGAAGTTTCGTAGGTTTTAATGATGTTTTGAAAGTACTTACCTAGCTTCAGATCTTTAACCACAGTCTTGTGTGGTGATCCTTGAGCTGCAGTCTGGCTTTTAGTATCTGGCTTTCAATTGTGGCTACAAGTGGAATTAATGGAAGCAATTTCTTTAAAATAAATACAGAAGTGTCTGAGATATGAGATGTTAAGATTCTCTGTGTTTAAGATCCATCCAAAGGAACTGGAGAGTTCATTTGTATTATATTTTGAGGCAGTAGAAAATTTTGAAGAACTGTTGACTTTTGCTTCAGGCAGAATTGCAAGAAGTTCTGGGAGTGGAAGATGAGACAGGAAGCTGTGAGGATGAAACAATAACAATGGAGCAGTCTGTAGCTGAAGCAGAAAATGAGCAACCTGAAATGCAACCACAGGTAGGAGAGAGCTTTATGTTTCTGACAGTTTTGCTGAATCACTTTCATGATAAACATTAGTATAAGGGTGACAAATGAGAGAGAGACCCTTTTGTCCTCGAGGGAAGGAAAAACTGCACTGTTGCAGCCTTCTCTGCCGGAACCAGTGCTGTATTTATAGAGTTGAATGATTGTTTTCTGTTTTGTTCCGTGGATGCCTTTCAGTGTAAGCATAGATTCAAGGAGCTAAACAGAATCCAGCATACCTTACACCTCATTTTGCATATGAGCGTGTAAACAGCTGTTCACTTTTAAAGTTTGTGACTTCCTCCTCTGACCACTAAGCTGTGAGCTGAGATTGTGAGACCTGTTATAACTCATTATCTTTGACATCTTAGTGGATTTTATTTCTCAGTAGCATTAGCCTCCTCAGTTTAACTTGTCAGTCCTCACGCACTTAAATGCATTATTCAGTTACTGCCCTGTTTCTGTTATGTGCTGCAGATTCCAGTGCCCTTGTGCACTGTGCCCATTAATGAGTCTGTCAGAGTTGCTGTAGAGATAATAGCAGTAATTACATCAGTAGTCATCTGCAATGTCTCTGAAGCTGTGGAGCTACTCATAACTTTGCTTAGGCTGCTTTTGTCACTGACCTAATCTCAGGCTGTAGGAGGAAGACTTCTCATAGTAAAACCAAGTAGAAGAGCCCCTGAGGGAAGTAAACCAGCATGTTTAGAAAAAGAGAAAAGATTTGTGCCGAAATATTTATTCACACCCTTTGCTGTGTGGTGTTTGAAAGGCTTTACTGTTCTCCCTCACCTACTCTCTGACCACATGGCTCCCGTTACCCTGTTGACTGAATTTTCTAAATGTCTCCACCCATTCTTCTCTATTGCGCCTTTGAGAGAAAGCCCAGAGATGGATCCAGGATCAGTTAGTGTAATACAAGTACTGCTCTGTTTTAGAGACTGCTCCATCCTTGTGTTTGTTGCTCATGTGAGTGTGTTTGAAGAAGAGTGCTTGCTTTTCAGTGCTGTGCAAAAGCTCCTATAGTTTGTTGAAGTAAGTTTTCTTGATTTGTCTTGTTATTTCTTCTGAGACCACCTCACTTCCTGCTGTTACCAGTGAGCTGCAGCAGACAATAGAGAAGAGAATTGTTAACTATAGGACGGCAATTTCTAACGCAAAGGACTTGGGGGAGAGTGCCAAACTGCGGCGGTATGAAAGAGGCCTTAAGGTAAGTTAGATTCATAAGTTATGTGAACAAGGAGGTGACAAAATCAGTTCTCAGAGGGTGTAGTTCAGTCTTTTCAGATGTGTGAAATTGCTGAAATGGGAGAGAAATTCTAATACACTGCCTTGAGTTAATTTAAAAATATTTACTAGTGTTCTGCGTAGTAAACACACAGGTAAAGTGAATTTTTGTATGTCAGTGCATCAACTCTTTTTCTGTTGAATGTAGCTAGCAGCAGCTGGAGGCAGGGAATATGGAATTTTACCTGTAATGACTGTTAATTGTTACCTGAACTCACAGTTTAGGAGCTTTCCTAATGCACACACCTGCTGTCCCACTTGGTTCCGTGAGACAAAGTCAGGATACCTTTCCATGGATGTGCTTGAAAATGAATCAAATGGGATTTTTCATTAGGACCATGACAGACTGCAGCAAGGAGCAGTTTCTTTAGCTCTGCACGTTTTCAGCCAGGTGGCGTGCTTGCAGTTAGTTTGGCAGTGCTTGGTGATTGCTGCTGTGCAGTGTCTATTTCCCTTTTCTCTGATCTCCTGCATTGTCTCAGACAGCAGCAGACTGTCTTGTTAAGCAAAGCTTTATCTTTCAGTGAGGGAAGAGTGTAATGTCTGCTTGGCTACCAAGTGTGCAGAAGGAGTGACTGAGGCCAAACCCAGAAAAGGAAATGCACAAGAAGGGATGTTTCTGTGTGTGTCCTCTGCCACTTTACTCTGAATTGCGTGTCTGTGTAACCACCTGACCTTTAGGAGAGCCAGAGGGATAGCAAAACTGGCTTGCTCACCTAATAAGGAAACCTAGTGCTCTGTTTGTCTCTTTCTTTGCTTTGTTTTTCAAGGTAGGGAGTTTCCATGTGCTTAAGTGGTGTAGCTAGGGTTAGTAGACTGGATCTTACTTCTCACTGTTCACAATTGCTTAATTAGCTAGATGACACTCTAGCAAATGGTGTACAGTTATCTCATGTGCTTGATTCCTGGAACTGAACTTTAATCCCGGGGAGTCTAATTCCATGTTTCAAGTAACATGTGAGAAGAGAGCTGCGTGTGGGTTGCTGGGCTGGTCTGAACCTCAGTCTCACATGTTGTTAGTCAAATTCTATGTCCCACTGTTACTTCGTAGGTCAAACAGTGCCTCAGTTAACTGAGAGTAGCAGTGATTCCCGCGCTGATGAGATGTTGTTGTTTTTCTCAGACTCTGTGCAACAGGAATGAAGTAAAAACTTCTGGTTTGGCTTTAAGACCATGATGCTTTTTTTTGCCTGAACTTTAAATTAAAAACAAAATAATAAAATAGTTTCTTTAAACCCTTTCTCTGCCACAAGTAGGAATTGTGTGACCAGCAGTTAACCCATGTTAATGATGGTGAGAGCTTCTTGCCATAAGTTACCAGCTGTGCCGTTTCATTTGCTAGTGTTTAATGGCTTTTCTCATCCCCATAAAGCAAGTCTGTGGACTCCTTCTTTCCCTAAATCCAATTTTGAAGTGACATTTCAGCAATAGCTTCCTTGGTGATTGTCTGTTAGAAAGCTGACTGTAGAACATCAACTATCTGATACTTGTAGGTGCGCTGCTACTTTCAATTACCTCGTTTGTGTAGCAAGTCTTTTGCACTGTGTTAATCTGATAGTTGGGCACCTTTCAGTAGTGCTGATGTTGCCCTTGCAGTAAAAGAGGGAATGCTAAAGGACATCCATCTCTGGTGATGGGATGTAAAAGATCTCGCCATGAGTAGGGGAAATAATTCACGTTTTAATGATTTTATGCTAGCACTATATTTGATGAAAACAGCTACCAACTTTGGTGTTCAATCTCTCCCAGACGCTGGAAACCATGCTGGCTGCAGTGAAGAGAGGCAAAAAAATCAATGAGGAAGAAGTGCCACCTCCTGTTGCAACAGGAAAAAGCTCTTCTCACATATCTCAAGCCACAGGAGCAGAGCAGGGAGATTCTGTCGGTGTCCCACCAGAGAGCAGAGCTGAGTCTTGTGCAGGTGATGAGCAGAAGACCTCACATGAAGCAAAGCGGCACCAGGAATTGGAATCTCTACAGAGTCATGCTGATTCTAGTCCTACCCTGGAAACAGGTACCATAATCTGAGAGGATAAGCTGTTGCAGTATGATACTAATGCTACATCTTTCTCCATTTTTCAGCTATGTTGCAAAGCATGCCTATGTCCACGCTTGCCTGGTGAATATTTCAGATAAAGTTGGCAGTGGGATAGTGCATCTCTGGCAGTGAAATCACATGTTATTATAGAGCTATGGTCTGCATTGTATCAATATGTTCAATCTTTACTGTGTCTCAGCTTCTCCACTGTTGTAACATGTGGAATTAGATGCTTGAAAGATTTTTGGAGATCCTGATTAAAAGACTTTTTTTTTTTTTTTTTTTTTAAACTGAGAAAAGTGGGATTGTCAAGCCTGGTAGGACTGGAAACTGAGAGGAAAAGCTGGGTGTGTGATTCCAAGGTAGATGTGCGGGTAGATGAATGTAACAAGAAGTGCATCTATTCCATGCTCTCTGTAAGTCTCGGTATTATTTTATTTTCACAGATCTCCATAGTAGTGGCACACGAGAAATACTACTTAAGAGGCAGAAAGAGTATAAATTAGCAGCTCTGAAAGCCAAGCAGCAAGGGGACCTGGAAAAGGCAAAGGAATACATGAAAATGGGCAAGGTATGCACACAGAAAATCTTGAATGCTAAACATGCCCCGTGCTGTACCCACGTACCATGCTTCTGCATCCATTGATGTCACGTGTTCATTGTGACAGCTAGCAAGTCTTGGCCATGCTAGAATATACCTTCTGTTTTGTTTCTGTGTATTAGAAATTTAATGTGGTCTTGGAAGCTCTGGACAGTGGGCAGCCAATAGACCTCCAGAACATGCCTCCATCTCCTCAGGGTAAGGTGTGCCTTACAGAAGCTTTTAGAAGTCTGCCTGTGCTGTAATATGAAATGGTTCTGAATTTGATTGGGAAGCTATAAGAAAAAAGAATGTAAGAATCACTTAGGTCTGAGACTTAGAGCATTCTACTCAAATTCTAATCAAAAGCATCAAGGAAAAATGAGGTATCATTATTTATATTAATCTCTGTGAATTATAAAGTTGGTGTATGTGTTGATGTCTAATTTTCCTATTTTTGTAACTTCAGATAACAGGAGACAATATTTAAGTGGCAAAGAAAGGGGATGAGGGCACATTCTCAAAGTTCACTGTAATACTTAATGTTGTTCTGTGTTTCAACTGAAGTTCATAAGGTTTCAGATTAAAAGATCAGCAGATATGCTAACAGGGATACAAATGATGGTTAATTTCAGTGCATTAAAGTCTAAATCTTAGGAAGGTAAAATATGAAAGGTACTTGTGAATCACTGGAAGAGTTTTATTAAAATGGATCTAGCATATAACCAACATTTGATCTCTGCAAGTCAGTGTTTTAGATAGTTTACTGCAAGTGGTGGATTATTATATTAAAAGAATATAGATGACAGATTATTCTATTTCAGTAAATCATGACTCTTATGACTCCTTAAGTTGTAAACTGATCACCAAATGGTGTTAGAGAGAATCCCCACCCATGACATATTCCATTGTTAAACATGGATGTAGTGGCAACTTTTTTTTTAAGATTGTTAGATTGTTTTGAGTCTTCAGAATGAAACTAGAAGCTAGATTGTTTTCTAGTTCTCCAAAAATAACCACTATTATTTGAAACTTGGATTTCTGAATAGATGGTGTTACTTCCTTCCTTTTTCAACATATCTTTTGTTAATAGTATATTTTAGTCAAGTTAGTGATTTTTTTTTCATGCTTCCTATCTGCCAAGGTGGCTAGTTATGTTCTGTGAGATAGTTCTTAGAATACCTGAAATGCTTTTACTTTTTTTTTTCTTATTATTATTAAGCAGCACAAACCTAATTTAAATCAGTATTTCACATTTTTCTACTGTAAAGCACTTTCTCTGAATATTGGGAAATTTAGACTTACCTAGCTACCCAAATATTCTTTTGAAGCTAAAAAGCTTTCTGATAGGAGATCTGATCAATCCATGGTTTTCTTACTCACTGGTGTTTACTTGCTGCTTATGGAACGTGCTGTGAATCTTCCTGCTTTCCTTGCTTCGCAGATCTTGAAAGCTTAGGAAATGTACAAGGTACATCCAAGCAAAAGGTACCAGCTTCAGTGAGAAGTTCTCAGGATCTTGCAACATTTGATTCCCAAACCCAAGAAGCTTCAGGTAGGACTTCTGGATTTTAGTAGGAAGCCATAAAGATGGCAGGGCTGGAAGGCATGTTGAGGTCTGTATTTCCTAGTGAAGTACAGCAGGATTGAGTGTAATCAGCTACATTCCTAAGTTTTGTTTGCTGCTGATCCCATCTTGATTTTTCTTATTGACCAGTAATGAAAATAAAAAAATTCATGAACTTCCTTTAGAAGAGTTGTATATAAGAGTTTTCAACAATAGCTTTGTCTTTGCAGGAGGTAAGGAAGGGTAGGAAAAAGGCAGCTTATATGTTTTGAAGTCAGAATGACGTAGCTTTTCATTGTCTTTCTTATTTCAAGCTTCCCTGCAGGAGCCAAAAACAGTGCTGGAAGCATTGCAGCAAAGGCTTGAAAAGTACAAGTCGGCAGCAGCACAAGCTAAAGCAAGTGGGGATGATCGGAAAGGCAGAATGCACGAGAGGATAGCCAAGGTAAAATGCAAATGTGGCAAGCTGTTTGCATCTAGCAAAGCTGTTGGAGGTAATTCTCTTGTTGAAGAATTTTTTAGGATGAAATCATTTGCGTATTGTCCTTATATTTGGAAAGAATTTTAGTGCAAAAGCTCTAAAACCTTCAGTGTAAGGAAAAACAAAATACAAATGTTCAGCTCTGCTGAAATAAAACCAGAGGCAGGGCACGTACTGTAAATAAGAAGTAGGTAGAAGGTAAAGCTCCTCAGTCTTTCATGACAGAAGAATTTAAAGAATGTGATGTCTGTTTCTGAGCTGCAGAAATTGTAGAGCTGAATTCCTATTCCAAGATTGCTGCTTATTAATGCCTCAATGAGGTAACTTAGAGATTTAAAATTTTAGGAAAGCTTGAGTTTCAGAGTGGTATTTTTCACTTCCCTCTGACATATTTTACTATTCCAGAAAGAGGTGTAAATAATCATTGAAGCAACACTGTCTTCAGAATCAGAGGGTGGTGGTATGCATATACAACTTAATACCAAAACACTGTGTATTCTGCAATAGTTGGAGTAGTTAAATATAAATGATTGGAAACTTACAATTAACATAAAACTCCATTTTATGTCTTATCGAGTGCTTTTGATTACAGCAATACCAGGATGCCATAAGAGCCCATAAAGCAGGGAGAAAAGTTAACTTTTCTGAGCTACCTGTTCCTCCTGGTAAGTGTGACCCTGTGTCCTAATTGCAACTTCTGTATGTGCTCTGGGCTCTGCAGGAGTTGTGCAGTTGTTGCCTACTCATCCTGTGAAGTGTCTCCACCTTTTTTCAGTTCAGTTGACTGGCCTTTCTTTTTGGTAGCACTGAAGAATACATTTTAAAACTGCTTATCAAAATGCTCCCAAGCTTTCACACTGGTAAATATTTTTTGAACAGTGCCAGAACTTGAAACCCTGTTTGGGAGAGTTAAGCAATGTAATCATGTGCAGGTGATGATGAATATAACTCTCTTCCAGTCGTGGAGGAAAGGGTAAACTTGAGTTGTATGGTCTCTCTGGGGCAGGAGAAGGAGATTTTTGAAACTGGAAAAATTTTACTTGATGTTTCCCATTCTGTTTTTTCCCAGTAACAGCCTCAGATCTGTGTTTAATTAAATATCTCCTTGCGATGCTTGACAAGTCAGATGAATGCTGCCATTCTCAAGCCTAGTGAGTGTACAGAGATGAAACAAATCATGCCTGTGTCACAATGAGACAGTGACAGAGACAGAAACTGAAACTCCATGAGACATTGTGTCGTCTTTTATCTTCTTCAGAACTTACAGTGCTTTGTCTATAAAGGTTTGGGCAAGGTCATCTATGAATACTTCATCTCTGGTTTGCGTGATACTGTTTCTTGGGAGCAGTTTGCCTTGTGTGTAATGTGTTCTTGTGATAAGAAGCACTGTGCAGCACAATGGTGCTTAGAGTTTCTAGTTTGGGGAAAAAAAGTCCTCACAAGGCCATGAATCTGGTGACTTTTTGTCACTGTCAAATGTGGCAATGGCAAACTCTTCAGCAGGAATAAAGTACATAGTGGTAAGGTAGGCAGTGCCAAGTCTGTCAGGTCATGTTGTGCTTTGTACAACTCCTGCTTTGAATCTGCCCCTGAAAAGCAGCAGTTCAGCTGCTTCAACTCGTGCTCTAGAACACAATCTAATTCGTAGTGAACATCAGTTGTGGTAAGAGTGAGGTACTCCAGGTCTAGCCTTCTGAAAATAACTCCTCAATTTCTTGACACAGCTGCATGTTTTCCAGTCAGGAGTTAGAGGCTATGTGGTTTACACTGAAGACAACTGTCAGGCAGTCACTGAAACCAGCTGTGAGATTATACAGGACTGGTAGTGTGTTTCATTGCATCTAGGTGATGATAAGTAGCAGTCCTGATCTTCGTGGGGACAGAAATGCTGCTTACTAATGAACCTTGTGTCACATAAGGGCGTTGGCATAAGGTCCTGTGTTCTTCCTGCCTGTATACATGAAATTATAGTACATGTAGTTATGTACCCACAGTAGCCATCTCCAAGCTCAAAAGCAGTTTAGTCATTATTTCTTAGCCCTTCTAATGAGACTGGCAAAAAGAATGCTTCCTACATATTAATGAGACAAATTTTACTAATTTAGAAAAACAGGAGCATCTCTGCTGTTTGAAGCTGACACTGAACTGGTGGTATGGAAATCAGGATTTATCTTCCATCATCCAGCCTTCCTTCCATCCTTAAAAGGATAATAAAATGATCAAAAGGATTGTTCTCCTTATTCATCACATTTAACTACTGTATTTTTGCTTTACTTTGCAACCTCTCCATTGCAATAGAACTTTGAGCAGAACTTCGTCAATAGAACTTTGACAGCTAGTGTTAAGTCCATTTTCTGGACTTCAGCTATGTCTTTTTATAGATGTGAGGTAGCGCTGCTTTTCTGATGGACTGTGTGCCAAATAAAGTGAGGCTGTAGTAAAAGAGGGGGAAAAAAGGCCAGCAACTGTTTCTACAATCTGCTGCTGTTTGTGAAGGAGAGAGGCTAAATTATTTACTGTTTCTGAGCATCTCCTACCAGTTTTTTGAAGTTGTAAGGTTCCTTGGGTGGCTGCCAGTTGTTGAACTTAGAAAACCATGCTCTGCTACTACATCATTTTAGTATCACCCTTAAGCTTGTTTATTGGTGAGAGGTCTATTGTTAAGCCCACCCAACAAAGATTTTTGGCCTTGGCCTCAGTCTAGATATACTGACTTATGAAATATGAGATAATTAATACTTGTATAGAAATAACTTCACAGAAAAAAGGAAAAGAAACATGGAAGACAAAACATACACATTGCACAACTCATTGCTTCTTTCCTCCTTAGGATTTCCCCCCCTTCCTGGTGTTGCAGCAACAAATGGTGACAGAACTATAGCTGCTGTTCTGGAAAATGCCAGCAAGCTGGCAAGCATGGAGGATAATGATGAAGAGGGTGAGGTTAGTGTTTCTTTATACATTTAATAGTCTCAATTTTGTTTCTTCTGGTATACTGAGATAACTTTTAGTTTCAAAACAAACACCTCAGGTCCTGGCCATACTTTTGCATTGTTCAGAAGTGCTTAAATCTACGCTGTATTCCTGCATCCCAGTAGTTTCTATGTTTGTGCTTCCCCAGGACGTTCAGCACTTGCTGTGTCTTGTCATTCAGCATTTGTATTTAGTCTTTGGTTTAATTTCTTTCCTTAGCTAAATTTGGTTGCTGATTATGCTTGTGCTTTCAACCAGAATAGCTTTTAATGGAGAGAATTCCTGGATGATGATTTTGATGCATGCGCTTCCTCCTTTTGAAACGACTATGTTTTTGAACACTGCTTTTGTCCCTTTTATAGCAGAGGTTTGGAGCTTGTAATGGGTCAGCTACCTCCTGGCATAGCCCTACTTATAAACCCCAGAAGTTAGAATTCACAGTCTGGAATGTTATACTTATCTCAAAAGTGGTATTAGGGGGCTGGTATAGTGATAACCAGGTTTACTGATGCTTGAGATACCATCCTCTGGGTTAGATTCTGTGCACTGAATATGAAATTACTTCTGTTATGGTAGAATGAACTTCTGACACAGGCCCCAGTTGCCAAGAAGCCTGCTCAGCTGCCTGGAAAGCCGACTCAGGTTGTTAAGCCCATTACAGTGCCATCTGCTGTAGCTGAGGAGGAAAGCTCTCCTGAGTGTGTGAAACAAGGTACATCACCCTCCAGCCCAGACAAGGCAGAGTCAAAGGATCATCTTCCTCCAGCTGGTAAGGTGGTGGGATCAGCATTCCCTGAGGTCCATGTGCAAGTCATTTGCACTAATACCTTGATGAAGACTTTTTTTTGTTATGATTTAGATCTAAGCCTGTGAATGGATAATATAGATTTCCTCTGTCAGGAGCCTGCTGGGGAGGGCAGATCCAGACCATCCATACAGCCTTCATTTCACAGAGGCAGCATGTGTAATTATAAGGTTGATTGGGTTTTTAATTTATTTTGATGTAACAAATATATTGATTCATAATATTTAACTCTGCTCACAGTTGAACTCAACTTTCATTAGAGTGGATGGCTCGCCAGTGTGAATTATTCATCGATGTAATGCAGCTTCCTGTATGAAACACTGGTTTCTGCCTTGTGTTTCACCCAAGGATATCAAACCAGTGCATGGGCAGTAAATCATCAATCTCTATTCCTCCTGTCCCTAAGGTCACTGAACAATTGTCTGTACAAGATTAATTGTACAGCCACCACCTCACTGAGCGATTTGGGCCATGCACCAGCAGTGCCTGAGCTCTTACTGGTACTGCTGTCATGCCACTACCATAATCCCACCCTGCCCTGGGTAGTTCCTCAGAACAAAGCAAACTGCCTACTTACCTGATGCGAGTTCTTTTGCAGAATGCAAAGGTATTCAGTGTGCCTGATAATTCATCTCTTTAGAAAGTTCCATGGCTTGTGATTTAAAGAACTCTGAAACATAGAAGTTGTATGCTTTGGCTTTGAAAATGCATAAATCCTCATGAAATTAGGTTTCTGCAATTTCAACTGGCATAATAATCTCTTAAATGAATTTCTCTAGACTTCTACTGTGAAGAAAGTGGTATTACGTCATCTCTGGTGTTACCTGGTCAGTAATCTCTCCTGGGCATTTCAAATATCTTAAAATGAGACCAATAGGTGCAATAAGAACTGACACAGATTCATACAGACTTCATCTTCACAACAGAATGCCGGTAGCTTTGTATCACAGAGCTGTATTTCACTAGTTAAACTACTTTCTGTGAATCAAATCTAACCTCTTTCTCTCTCTCCCAAAATTATGAAGTACAGCTTAGTTGATAATCAGCTTTTTCTCTTTTTTTTTTTTTTGGTCAGAGTTTGTGAGGCATAAAGAGTTATGGGAATGCAGTGGAATACTTCAGTTCTACTCCAGGAAAGGAGCCAAGATCACTATGAATAATGGCTCCATTAACTCCATCTTACACAGATTTTCTTTGAAAATACCTGTGTTCTGCATCTCAGCCTCACAGAGAACTCTGTGTCCTGGTTAGGTTGTCTCAATGAAAACTAGGCTAGCTACCTTGTCTAATCACTTGGGTTTTGGCTGGTGGGACAAGTTACTCACAGCAGTAGAGTAGCAGCCTCTCTTGTGAGGATGGGATATTCATCTGACAGCAGTGAACATAGCATGAGAATGACTTGTGTATTTATGTGCAGGGACAGGCACCTCTTGCAAGCGTTGTTTAGCTTGTGTAATTACAAGTAGAATGCAGTGATGAATACACTGTGGGTATCTTTGGAAATGGCTGTACTCAGCTGATGCTGTATCCTTTCCTAAGTGAGGTGGACTAAGGGGCAAAGTACACCAACCTGTTACATTGTAAAGCAATCTTTTCTAACTTGTGTGATTGTCCTTATTGCTTTGAGAAAGAAAGAGAAGACCCAAGACTTGAGAAAACACTTAAGATGGCAAGGAATTATAAATAAGCAGAGATGGATGTGCCTGAGTGTGCCTGCATACATTGTCTTACCTGTTTTCTCTGACAGAGAGTGGGAGAGGGAAATGAGTAAACAAAAGTGCTTTCAAGGTTCACGTGCTCGTAATATTCACTGTCTTTGAGAAGTTTAAATGTCTAACTGAAAGTTTGAATTTGGCTTTTGCTGTTTACCTGTCAGCTGTTGTGATTTGTTGTGACACTTTGAAGTATCTTTGTGAAGTGCTGTGAGTTGTTGGGTTTTTTTTGTTATGAAAGATGCCGTGATATGAGGAAGTGTTTCTCATCCTGATAAATGAGATTGAAACTAGCCAAGAAACAATGAAGTGCAGTAAGGAAATGTCCTTAGTCAATGTCTGTACTTCTACTGATTTTCCTCTTGAGTATAAACTGAACATGATAAATCTGTTTCAGAACCATGTCAGTGTCAGATGAGTAAGGGTTTTTATACAACTGTTTTTCAGCTAGGGAACAGCTGGAACTTCTGGAGAACAGAAAGAAGCAATACATGAAGGCAGCCGTCAAAGCAAAGAAGGAAAATAATCTTGAACAGGCTAAGATGTATCTCAGAACAGCTAAGACCTTTGACCTAAAGATTGAGGAAGCAAAATGTGGCAAACTTGTTGATATTTCCAAGGTTAGTAGGACTGCTAGTATTCTGCTTTGCATCGTATTCTCAGACATTTAACTGCATATTTAAAATGCTGAATGATTTAATATCTCTCAACACAAAACTAGCTAAAACCACACAAGTAGCAGATATGGGTACTGAGCCTGAAATTGTGCTGGATTCTGAGAAAATCCAGTCTCTGTAAAGGGTTTGCTCCTGATGTACAATGGCACACTTAAACCATGCAGCTTGAAAATTCCTGAGTCTGTGGCATGACTACACCTCCTGGTTATGTCTTAATTCCATTTTGGGCTGAGGATCAGGTGAATGTGATCCAGTGATGTCCTGGCTCCTGCTGGTGTGTGGGTAGATGAGGAAATCACACTGTGCTGCAGTACCTCTTTCTCAGCCTGCATAATCAGGGAGCTAGACCTGTAAGGCATTTTGCAGGGTCTTACAACTTGTTCTGCAGTGGTATAAGTAGTGGTTGGGTTGGAATTGCCTAAACAGCCTGTCCCTCTTCACTGACCTTTCCATATATTCTCATTGCTTTTTGTCTGCTTCATTGTTTCTTCCAAGGGCTCTGAAATGTGGTGTTCTTGTTTTGCAGCTGCCATCACCCCCTACAGATGAAGAGGGTGGTTTTATCTTCATACACCATGAAGATGTCAGACTATCCCAGAAAGCAGATGAGGTATACACACAACTTATAAAACTGCTGAAGGATCAACATGAGGTAACTGTTTTATCCTTGCAAAAATGTTTTTATTTTATTTTATCTTTCTTACAACATTTCCAGGATTTTATAATATCCTTGTAAAATATGTTGTATTCTGCATGAGTGGCACATTTTCAGAGCTCGATTCTCCACTAGTTGAAGTTAGAGGCTGTGCTTGGAGGCTTGGAACTATCAACTTATCACTGTTAGATGTGAGCACACAAGTTTGAAAATAATACTCAACTGAGTAGCCTTTGGCTGAACTTCTAGAAATTAAGTCGTTTAAAAAGCAGTAGGATAGAGCAGCTTGAACAGATGAGTGCTCAACTTTGAGGATTGGGGGATGGATCTTTTTGGATGACTTGGGAAAAATCTGGATTCTTGGCTTAAATTAGGCTTTTATGAGCCTCAGATCTTTCTGCCAAACATGAATTTGTGTGTAAAGGTCATTAAAGTGCATCTGTATTTGTTTGTTGCTGTTGACAGAAATGTGTGCAGTATTCCAAGCAGTTTATGCATCTGGGAAATGTAGCTGAGACGACTCGGTAAGACCTGCCACTTGCCATTATTTATCATCCCATAAATGATCATTTCAGACTTGAGTCTGCATGACCTCCTTAAATGTGATTGGGTTGGTAAGATTCTTCTCATTATGTGAGGCAGTAATGGTGAGGCCTGCAAGAGCCCCATTACGTTACAGGGGTAGTAATGGTGAGGCCTGCTTCGCCAAGTCGCTCTCAGCTGTCTGATCTGAGGATTACTCTGTGGCCTGTGTCTGGCAGAACTCTTTGATGTTCCACAGTGTGTGACTTTTCTTTTGTTTTTTCACAGGTTTGAGAAGCTGGCACAAGGGTGTAAAAAGGACTTGGACATCCTACAGCTTGCACGAGCACAAGGAATGGATCCCCCAAGCCATCACTTTGAGGAGAGAACTTTTAAGATGATAAGGTGTGTGAAAATGAAGGGAATTTCTTAGACTGGAATGAGTTTGATTTCTAGCTCTTAGGGTATTGTTGGCTTCAGCAAACACAGATGGCACATAGGGTCTCAGCGTTCATGAAAGGACGCTCATAACCACTTAAATTAAGAAGCAGGTGTTCTTCTGTGTCCTTTTGTTTCCAGACTATAGTTTTATCTGCTGTTTTCATCTTCATCTCTCAAGTTTGGCTGTCACATCAGTGACCTTTCCTCTGTCTGTCTCATTCAATCCTGGTGTCTTTGAGCTTTGTTCTTGGCATTTTTCACTATGCCTCAGAGATGGTTTTGTTTTGGTTCACGTTTTTCCTTACTCTTCTGTTATTTCTGAAGATCGTATTTGGAGGAGCATGCTGTTGAAAAACTTGATAGCATCCTGGTCTGGCAGTGGATCAGTGGTGTTAGGATACTGAGGTGAATACACTTTCTGTCTTTATTTTTTCACAGGATATTTTCTGAGCTCAACAGCACAGAAATGCACCTTCTTATTGTCAGGGGGATAAACCTGCCAGCTCCACCAGGTATGAACTTAGAAGGATGTGTGGTCTTTGAGTAAGTAGGGGAAGGTAGTGAGGAATGATGTTTTTCTAAGCTAAAAACCACTTGAGGATTAGAACTTTTTAACCAGTGCTCTACAAAATAACTAGGTTTCAGACTCAGAGATGCACACAGAAAAAAAACAGCAGCATAAGAGTAAAGAGAATCTGGGTTCAGTCTGGATAGAGGAAATAACTTCAAATTGTCATGGGTTCACTTACATAGATTGAATTTCCTGTGTGTCTTATATTTTGTTATGAATGCCCTCTGTAGCTCTGCACCATCTTCAGCAGGCAGAAGTTTTCCTTGCCAACATCACTGCTTTTAGTACCTCATTTCTAGGGCTTGTAAACAGTCTGTGATGCATTGTCTCAGGACTAGCAAAAGCAGTAAGAAAGTAGATGTTTACTTTTGGATGTCAGCTTTCTATGGATGTCAGAATAATGGATGGATTCTTCAGTTATTATTAAGAAACAGGTAATGAGTCTTTCTGAAAATCAGTTAGGTGCTTTTGAAAATCCTGCTTAACAATACAGATGCAGTGAAAATCCTTGTACTAGATATTGGGGTTGGCTGACTCTTCTCTCCTTCAGGTGTGGCACCTAAAGATTTGGATGCATTTGTGAAGTTTGAATTTCATTACCCAAGCACGGTGAGTGTGTGTGTGTCCTGAGTCTTCTGTATCTCAGTTAGTGACCTTTATCATTGGATTCACTTGTAAGGACTTAAAGGACAGAGTGGAGGTTTTCTTATAAGAAGGGAAACACTTCTAGTGTTTTTAGTCATATTGCTTCAGTGTATTTAAGGAAAGCAAACAAACAAAACAGCAAACCCTTTTTTCCCGAGAAACAGGACTTCTGAATCTTTTTTTGTGTAGTTTTGGGCTTTGCTATGCGTTTCTCTTGATGTTTATTTTACAGATTGATGCTTTTGAGTGTTTGTATGTGTATAGATAGCCCTCATTAGAACCAATATATACATTGCTACTCTGATTATCAGCTGAAGTGCTGCAACTTCTGCTACTCTGTCAATAGAGCAAAAACAATTTCTGCTCTTACAGTGCTGTTTCTTAGCTCAGCAGGAGTCTAGAGCCTACATTTTTACCTTCTGATACATTTTTGCATTAATTCTGCTAAGATAAATTCAATTGCTTGGGGGAAATTGGTGTGGACAGATGATGTTTGAGTTACACGAGACTTTAATAAAAGGGCACACCTCATTGGGGTGGCTGAAGACAGATTTGGTGTGTACAAGTCATGTTCTGGGGAGTGAGTAAGAATCAGCAAAGTTGCTTTTAGTCTATTTTTCTTTGTTATTAAAAAAGAAAATTAAAAAGCAGATCTCTATTGCTTAGCCAGTGAGCAAATATACCACCTTTCTCCTTCATAGCTGAAATCGCTTTAGCAAAGTAGCTGCAGTAATTAGGTCACATTGTCCTTGTTCAGTCTCCAGAGATTCAGTTTGTACTCTGCTTTAGGTTAAAAGTTAATTCATTTTGGTGACAGAGTGATTGTCAGGCAAAATAATAGTAGGGCAATTCCCTGAGTGACTTGTGATGGATTCCTTGTGTAGCTTATTATTCCAGCTAATGCCAAAGGAGCAGAATTACCATGCCATGGAACGAACATAGTTTATCATGTGATTTAAGAGATTCTGTCAGTAACTTTGTGATGACAGGACTGAATTAAGTGTGGCCACGTAGCTTATCTGTGGCACCTGTATTTAATTCAGTGTTTTGGCATATTCTTTATCTAGGATTATATTTGCAACTGCAATGATATCCAGATATTTTTGTATTGAATGTACCATGACTGACTTTATCATTCAGATAATGCCTGCCCAAACCTCATGTTTCTTTTATGGTACTGAAAAGCTGGTAATAAAAATGCTTACTGTTCTGTATTTTGGAACAGTACCTGATATGTTTATGTACTGTCTCTCTCTTTTAAATAGGAGCAACCACAAAAGAGTAAAACGCCTGTAATTAACAATAACAACTGTCCAGGTTAGTACTGCTGTGTTTGTTAGGAAAGGGCATAATGGAAGGTGAGGTCCAGATGAGGCATTTCTTCACCTTCATCCCAGTATCGATGGTAGAAGTTGTGTCATGAAATAGTGAGGTGATCAAGTGACCTGCCGTGTTCCAGCTGTTGCTGCCAGCCCTCCTGGGAGGTGGGCCAGGTAGAAGTGTCTTCTTTATTGAGTAAGTTAAATTATTAAGTTCAGAATATCCAGGGATCAGATGCTTTTCAGTGCCCTGTGAAATTGCCAATTCTATCACGATTTTTGCTAATCTGCTAGAGTTTCTAAACCTTACAAAGTATTGTTGTAGAAATAGGGTTTTTTTTTTTAAATTTCTATTTATGACTGCATCTTCAAATTAAAATACTATTTTGTACCTTTGGAAAAAATCCCTTTGTACCTAGTGAACCAGTATTAATCTTGATTATGTGTAATCATCTTACACTCTGAGTTTGGTTTATTGCTGTATCATTCTTACTAATTCTTTCAGTAAGCAGCCATCTAGTATCAAAACGACTTCAAATTAAATATCCAAATTGTTAGCTGTTAAATTAACTGTACATTCTCATGAGAGTGGAAGTCTTAAAGCCTTCATAGTGAGAGTTCTGTGTCTTTCAATAACTGGGTCTGCACTTACTGAGAAGGAGGTTCATACAGATGCGAGGTGTCTTTTCAGATGGGGCAGAGATTAACAGAGGTATGAGTACATGCACATACTAGGGCGCTGAACTTCACTGGACTTTGACAGCTTTCTTTCATTTTTCTTGTCTGTAGAATACAACCAGCTGTTCAAGTTGAATATCAACCGAAATCACAGAGGTTTCCGACGAGCAATTCGGTCCAAAGGCATTAAATTTGAAGTATATCATAAAGGGTAAGTTTAGTGTACTGTCTCTCATTGCTTCTGTTGTAAGAGTTGAAAAGAGTGCTGTGGCTGAAATTTATGAAGCACAAGTGTATGATTTATCTTTCAGTTAGCAATAAAAGCTGCCTAGTTCTTGTGCCTGAGAACTCCTTTCAAAGTATGCCCGAGCTCTGTATCTTCCCAAGGGGAAAAAAAGCAGAAGTTAGAAGTTAGGGGAAGTTGAATCCTAAGTAGGAGATCCATTGAGGATTAGTACGAAAAGAAAAAGAGAAAAATTAAGAAAAATTGATGATGGAGAAGGTAATGATTCAGCATTAAATTGTTTGATTCTTGTCCAATTTGTTTTTAGTCATCTGGATTAGAAGGTTTAAATGTTATATCGGATAATATTGTAGAGTAATGGAATACAAGTGACAGCAAAACATGAACAGTAGTACAGCAGATGACAGGCAATGGCAGAACTGGTGTTACAATTTTGTACTTACCTTCTGAGGATCTTAAAATATTTACTGAGCACTGCTGGCAAACTGTTCTGAGAGAGCCTGACTACCCTCATCTTGGAGACCAACAGGATGAGATGGATGTTAGCAGTTGGTGTAATGCTCATGGAAATCATCCTTCATCTGAGCTTTTCACTGACTTATTCAAAATCCAAATGGCCTCTACTCATCTCACTGTTAGCTGTGACCCATGACTTGGGTGAGATGTCAGATAACCCGTTTCTGTCTCAGTGGCTCCTTGTGCTGTTCTTTGTTCCTATTTTTGAAGCATGCAGAAAGGATCCAGTTTTCTTTAAAATGCTTTTGATGTTGTAGATCGTGTAATTTATGAGGTAAACTTCCATTGTTGGTCTTCCATTTAAAATCTCTGCTGAAGCAATAGCTGACTTCCTTTCCTCTTTATCTGCCATTTTTCAGGATTTCACTGCTGGAGATCCTGCCTGTTTGGCATAGATCTGTCAGATTTTAAATTGTAAACATATTTTCCTGTTTTTTGGATACCGTTGCTCATGTGGGGCATATCCTTTGCTCTTCACATCTGGAACCACATGTTCTTAGATTCTGAGCTCAAACTTAAGTTCACCCATTGGGAAACACTCTCCAGTGACTCATGAAATTGTGTGCCAGCTCCAGATTGTCCTTTGAAGTCTTTCTGAAGGTCAACAAATAAATCTGGGTGAATTTTCTCTTTTCTGGCATAGAGGGATTTTTTTTTTTTTGTCCTTAGAACAGGAATCTAACAAGTTAAATGTATACTTTTTCTTTATGGGGGCAGGGGCTGGCAGTTCCCCATGGCAAACAGTGACAGGGAAGGGAATAAATAAGAAATGTCCACTGATTGTCTGCTCCCTAGCCATCTTCTTGGGGCAGAATGGGGCTGCCAGGCCTCCTACAGACTACGTTTATGCTAAGCAGAATTGCAGAATGTGCTTCCTGCCATGACATGAGATACCTGAGCTAACAAACAGACCCAGCTGCCTCCCCTTCACAGCGGACTTCCTACAGTCTTCATGTTTTCTGCCTCGCGCAGTTCTTGATTTGCTGGCTTACTTGCAGAAGAGAAAGGAGAGGATTAAGTGTTCCAGGCTCTTTTCTAAAGATTGTCAGCTTGTTGTCTTTCTGGATAATACTTCCAGAAATGCTCATGGATGTAACAGATTCAGGGTCTCTTACTGAACAAAGGAAACTTGTTTCAGGTTATATGTTAAACTTTATTTTAGAAAACACTTTGAAGTGCAAACCCAGAAATGCATTTTTCCAAAGAAAAAGTCTTAACTTAAAACTCTTGTAAAATCTTCTGAAGATAAAAGGAGATTTTCCCCAGAGCTTTCTGAAGCCATTGCCTACAGCAAGCTCATTCTTCCCTTCAGGCTCCCTGGAGCTGATCAAGGGGAGCCAGTCTTTATTTCCTGGATTAGAATATGGAGAAATGCTTTAAAAAAAAAAAAAATGCAGCTGGGAGGATTGCTACTTCTCTTTTAAAGTGTATGAACAAAGTATCCAACAGACTGCAGTACAGTTATGTAATCCTTCATTTTAAGGTGCTTATGGAGTAAAGGAAGTACTGCAGCATGCGAGGTAACCAGTTCTAACTTACCTAAATGACTTGGGCCTACCTTTAGTCATATCAGTGGAGAATGGAAGGCTTTGTATCAACAGAATTCAGACTGACATACTCTGGAGTGTGTTCCAGGTCTGTTGCTGTCAGAATTCTTTCGTAGAAATTTCATAGAAATATTCCAAACTGTAATGGTAGTTGACTTTTCACACTTGGTCTCAGAGGGGTTGTCTGTTCATTGTGCTGCAAGTGGAGAGACGTGGGCAAAACAGAAAGCAGTTTTGGTGTGACCTCCCTTGGTAATCCTCAGATGTGTTTTGAATGTAATTGTTGCTTCGTCTCATGAAAAGCTCCTTGCTACAGAACTCATGTCTGGTATCAGCCTGGAGCTGAAGAAATGCACTGGTGGTCATGGTGACGTTTTCAGGAAGGTGATGAATGCTCTTTCAACAATTTAAAAATATATATATCAGTAACATCAAGGTTCTGATGTAAGTAAAATCAAGGCTCTGATGCATGAAGTGCATCAAGATGAAGATGGTTAATGTCAGGGATATGCTATAAGGTTTGTAAATATTGCTGGGTCATCAGGTACAAAACAAGCAATTTAGAGGGATTGTTTTATACCAGTTACTTTTACTACAACTGACATGACTTCAAGGCTCTGTAAAATCAGCTTTAGAGGTTTCAGTGCACATCACGTCTTGCTTGATGGTACTTTAATGTCTCTTAATGATAGCAGCAAGAAGGATGAATTATTTTGTTTTTCCAAAAGTGAATGACTTAAAAGAGGAAACCAGAATTTCTGCCATTTCAAGTGCTAGTTGAGGATTCATCTGCTTTCACTGTGCTTCTCTCTTAGTTCTAAGAGCATAATTTGAAAATTAGTACTTAGTATCCTGTGGCCTAATTCATTACAGGTTTGTCTCTTTCACCCTGGTTTTATGGTTCTAGCAGCACACCTGCATGCATTGATGGTCCCAACAGCGATGATCTTACTTCTCTTTCTCCTTAATGTTCTGAGAAACCTTCCCCTTTCCATTAAGACAGGTTTCTTTGTAACAGGTCCTTTTTCAGAAGTGACAAGCATGTGGGAACGGCACACCTGAAACTGGACAAGCTAGAGTCAGAATGTGAAGTTAGAGAGATCATTGAGGTATGTTTTGTGGGTGAGGTGTACTCTACTAATAGTATTTGAACATGCAGGGAAATGGAATGCTCACATCGCATAAATGATTCACATGCAGAGAACAGATTTGTATTGCATGAGTTTGCTAAACAGTAGACTGTTCTTTGTCCTGAAGCTTGTCTTAGCTGTGACAGTTCTGGTACTGGGAACTTCTTGAGCACTCTGTTCTGCACATTTTCTATATCAAGACAGTTTTCTTGGTTAGGACCAGAAATTCTCACATTAGTAGATGATCCCACATTAGTAGGCAGCAGATCAAAGGCTAAGGAAAGACTACCAGAGCGGATAGAGAGCTGCTGTACAATCCAGTTTGAGTTCAGTAAGTGGAGCCTGGAGAACTCCCTCAGGCTGAATCATAGACTGCATCAGGATGCTGCTGCTCATCCTGTCCTTGGAGCTGCCTACTGGTACTTCAGGGCAGAATGCCTGCTGCTAGCAGACAGAGCTAACACAGCCCGTGGTAAAGCTGCCTAAGTGGCTCATGTGGAAGAAGAGCTCTGCTGAACCATGGGTTATTGCGTCTGAGGAAGCACGTGGCTGTGACACATCCCAGTGCTGCAGTCGTCTGCAGTGATTGCCTGAGGCACTGTAACGCGATTCTTTGTGTTTGTGTGTGCGTTTGTGTGCTAATTGCCCTTCTTTCTGTGATTCTTTCAGATATTTGATGGCAGAAAACCCACTGGAGGGAAACTGGAAGTAAAAGTGAGACTCAGGGAGCCCCTCAGCGGTCAGGATCTTCAAACAATTACAGAAAATTGGCTGGTCCTTGAACACTAGTTCCTATATAAGGTATGCATACAGCATCTGGAGATGGTCTGGCCATCAGATAAATTCAGAGCTACGTTCTGCATGGAACAGTGTCTTATGGCATTGACCTAATTACATGGCTTTGATACTATTCATCTTTGTATCTGTGGGGGTGAGTTGATGTAACTTCAGAAATGAGGTCCTGGAATCTGTATCTGATGTCTGTATATCAAATATGCTATTGTAGTGTTACAGTGTATGCAGTCCTTTTGGACTGTGACTGTGCTGTGCAAGCATGCAACAAAAACTCATGGACAACAGATGATGTATAAATAGGAACTTTCTAACAAGAAATCCCTTATCTTTATCTTGGCTTCCTAAAGTCTTTGGGATCCCTGTTCCTTAGCATATCGTTTTGCTTTGATTTCATAAATTAAACTAATACTCATGAGATTCACCTGTTTGCTACATTACCGCTTCCAAATTGTCCAGGATTTTACAAGGTCCTGTTTCAAAACAGCAGATTGAATTGGAAAACCCAAACAAGGTTTTCCTGTTTGGCAGGTGATTTCTTCCTCCCAGTGAAGGAGCTGCTCCTGAGCTTCAGGTTGGCTGAGGGACGTATTGGTGGTGGTACTTCAGGCAGTGCCTTGGCCTTGTGCACTGACTGGACACACAAGCATTTTCTGTCACTAGAGCTCAGTGATTTTGCTCCGTTGACTTTCCTACTTGACTGCCCAGAAACTTCATGTCAGTGTTTTGAGTATATGACCTTGGTTGTGAACATCTGTTAGTGCTGTGTCAAGTAATTTCATTTTCTCTTCTTTTCCCAGCTCCACAAGAAGGCTGAGATGTGGGATGAACGTGTATGAAGAGAGATGCTGCTAGCTGCAAGCACCAAAGATGTTACACGAATGCACTACTGAACCTAATGTCTCTTTTGGTAACAGCCATAGTGCTTATTAATAATTTTAAGGCAAATGTAAGGCTCAGAAAATTTGCTGCTGCAGGGTGTTGTTATTTTGTCTACACAAAATAGACGGAATTGCCTTAATGTGGGACTACTAACGTAGCACCAGGATGAATGTTACATTAACTATGCAGAGTGGTGTGCGGAAGGTTTAGCCCTTTAAAACAAAATTCCCTGAGGCAGCACAGAAACTTTTCAGACAAGGTAGGGAAGGCCTTTCATAGATAGATATATTTTTTGTTAGGTGTACAACACTCAACGCGGTACAGGGAGCAGTCTGCTACAGCTTTTTCTGCTTATCATCGACTCTTTGTTCCTCCCACCCTCTGCCCAGTGGCAGTTTCCTAAAATAGAAGGGAGAAAACTCAGGCAGAATTCTGGCAGCAGCATCCCCCCTCCTCTACGCATGCCACTGCAGCAGGAAGTTCACCTTCTTGGGATGCTGCCTTCCAGAAGAGAAGGCTGCACTGCTTCCTAGCAGCAGGTGCTTTACAGATCTGCATTTTTGTTCTGGCTACGCTGTCTGCCGTGCTTACTGCACTGCTTACTGCAGAGCAGCCGGGGTTCTGTGCCTTTTTTTGTCTGTTTATTTAAAAAAGAAAAAAAGAGATGCTAGACTGCTGCTTTCACAAATGGTCATTGTCTTTTTTTTTTTTTACAGAAATAGGCTTTCACAGTTCTTCCAGGTGATGGGAAAATAGCCACTCTGTGGTGTGTAGAAAACTGGATTAGGACTATTTTCAGGAATGCTTTGAATTAGCAGCATACAGAAAACGGTACCAAATGCATTTGTGTGCTTACATCTCTGTGAGCCAACAGCAATGAGTGACCTCAAAAGAGAGGATGTGCCCTCACCGGGGCGGTGCAGTGCGGCTGTTGGGGGGCTGTGGGGAAGACATGGCTGTAGGCAGGAAAGAGTCCAGAGCAGTCGGGCAGTGCTGCCTCTGTCTTCCTGAGCAGATGAAGACAATACAGTATTTAGTTTTTAATTTCAATAAATTTAATATACAAAACTACATGTTGAAAATAAAAATATAATATGCAGTTTTTTGCAGTGTTAACTAACTGAATTTTAAAAGTACAATTTTTTTTCTAAAACAAGTACTCATTTCTTAACAACATGGTAATTAAGGTCATTTAAAAGGCTATGGTTGAAGCAAACATGTCAGTCACCAGTTGATAGTGTTTTGCACAAACGTAACCCAAACTTAAATGACTTCTGGGGCAAAGGAAGAGAAGATCAAGATTTTTCACCTCTTTTACTGCATTATTAAGCAGGACAATGCAACTGAGGTAACTGGGAAGCTGCTGCTGTGGCAAAGCTGGAGTGCAGGCTGTAGAAGGAAGATTTTTTTTTTTTTACCTTGTTAAGAACTCTCTTCTAGATACCAAATCTTGCCTAACAGCACGTTGTGCTGCGCTGTGCGCACATGGGCAGAAGGGAGGCTGAAAGTAACCTTAGTCCTGCTCCACTGCACAAGTACATAGGGAGGCTTTTCATTGCTTAAGGTTTGCTTGGCCATCGTGAAACATGAAGCCACTTTTTCCCAACTGCCAGAAGGCTGTACTTACTGGACACTTAACGGGGTAAGTGTTGCTAATGCACTACCTCTTGCTGGCCAGCTTTTATCTCTGGATTGGGACCCCAGCAGTGTGGCCTTTCTTCTTGAAACACTGGGTGCTAACAGCTGTAATTTGCTATAAATTTGTAGAACTTTTTCTTAAAAAGCAGTAGCCATTTATTCACAAATGCACTCTGTACATATACGGTGCTGGCTTTACATAAAATACATCACTGTGTACAGTTACCTTTTCCTTTGCCCAGCTGATGCTGTGTATTGTTTAAAAAACATAGCATTGGTCTCACAGTAGCCTTGGACTTCTCTTTCTGGTTGAAAGGATGCCTGTATCGCTCATACACAGCAGAAAAAATGATCCCCACTGCATCCAGCAGAACTGATTGCAAGTGGGGACAATGCAAGGTCTGAGACACTGTCTTAAGTGTAGGTAAGTAGTCTCCCTTTCCCCACTAATTTTCTATATAGACAGCAGGGGGAAATGTTCACCCCCTTCCTGGGAGGGGTTCAGAGCTGCTTTGCCTGGCTCAACAGACAGCCCCTGCTCCTGCTTGTTAGCAGCTTTCCACTGGAGCAATTTAATTTGGGAAGACTGTGAAATCACATTTCTTCTAGCTGTGTCAGTTCCAGCTCCACAATGCTGTGCCAGCTGTGAACAGCTGCTTCCCTAGCACCCTCCCAGGTGAGACCAAGAGCACTGGGCCACGTGCAAGTTTCCAGAGCTGACCAGAAAGCCTTTTTCAGCAGAACATGCAGAAACAGACACTCTATACTTTTATCACAGGTAAGCTTTTACACGGTGCTGCTAATAAGTGCAAGCTGTCTTGTATTACATGACACTAGCGTTACACTACAGCGTACAGCAGGGAGGAGACTTAAAGCTGCCCTGGGTGTTACCCTCTTTAAAAAGCAGGACCTACTGGGGGAAAGGGGTAATAACTGCACTTTAGGACTATTCCTCTGCTTGGGACAGGTATCTGAAATTCATACAGACTTGTAAACAAAGTAGAGAAGAACAGAGGTGTTCTAGAAGGTTATTACAGAAATCAGCTGAGGTGACAAGTTTGTTGTTTTTTTTTTTTCTTTTTGTTTTTTTTTTTTTACAGTAAATAGACTGGGGGATAAAAGTAAACTAGCCTATGTCACACACAAAACTGCAGCGTACATAATACCGCTTTCTGAGAGATGCTTACCATTCAGACTCATATACAAACGTAGTTATGGCTAGGTAATCGTTCACATCTCTCAAGGGCTACTCCAAACACATTTCAACCAATAATCTGGTCAAAATAATGTAAACGTTACTTTTCAATGTCTACAGAATTACCACAAACGGCATTATGATGAGGTCAGAATGGAGGTCTTGATTGTTGTTTCTTACTTGTCCATCTACAAACAGTACAAGATAGGAGTTTCACTTTTTATTTATGCCCCGGTGATCTTTGTACTTGTTTGAGCATTTACAGTCGTGTACTCTGTCTTTAAACATGAGCATTTTACTAAACAGTAACAGAAGTTATTAGCTGCAAAGATAGCATAGCCATGTTGTAGTGTAGAAGCTGCCCTGATCCTCTGTTTGTTGACAATGCATAGAAGATTTAGAATTATGGAACAACTGTCCCTCCCGCCCCCCCCACCCCACCCCCCACCTTCCCTTAATAGTGTTACCAAAAGCTTAATTTTTCCAGTTTTAAAGTGCAAATGATTCAGATACAACTGCTGCTGGAACAGGTCTGAACAGAAAATGAAGTCCTCTTATGAGATGTTTTCCAGAATATAAAAGATGAGCTCCATTATGACTGGCCCCTCACTCAACTGACATGCCCCTCCATGAATCACTGGAACTAAGGCACTGTCCAGGTCATTCATGTATTGAGAAGGCAGTGGCTGTCCATTACTCCCAGCTTGATAACCAACCTAAAAAAATACAAAGTAACAGTGGGTTTCACACAGAAGGAGATAGCAGGCTCAGGGTAGTGGGGGAAGTGGTGTGCAGAAGGGATGAGCTGTGTGCGATGCCCCCTGTCTCAGCTGGGGGAAGTCGGGCCCATGAACAGCATGCAGCCAGCATTAGATCAGCCTACCCACTTGTGTTTGGTGTTCTCCGTATTCCCAGTGACTGCCTGGACAAAAGCAACTTTTTCTTTTCCCCACTGTTCTACCAAAGCAGAGCTTCCAGACCAGCAGAAACCATACCCTGCACTATCAGATTAAGGCACGCCGTATTTAAGACCTGGATGATGCTAAGCACACTTCACTCAAGGCAAGGCCAGCTGGCATGCCAAAAGCCCCTTTTCTCTGCTTGTAGTGTTTGCTGTGGAGCACTCTAAGGGAAGCTCCCATCTGTTTCTCTGCCTCATATGCAATATAATCTTTTAAGAACAGCCATACTTCTAAACACTGTTTTATGCTAACACAAGAACACATTTATTCTACTCCCTTCTTCAGCTCCTGGGGGAAAGGCCAGCTTACAGCATCTCTCAGCAGGTGCCTCCAGCCTGCACCTCCAATGGCTGTTCCACATCTGACTACAGAGCAGGTGCTGCTATGGGCTCGCTGTTTATGAGCACTATGCACTGGCTCTCCTGTGGCAACAGACTGCCCCAAACACCACATAATAGTAGTTGCTTGATAAGCATCTTGATACTGGTTGTACTTCAGCCAACAGATGCTTTTTTGGAGGGGAGCAGGAGGGGAAGCAACCAAGCACCCAGTCATTAAACTGGAACTATTCAAGACTTACTTGATCTGAGTCGAGAGTAACGCGCAGACCAAGCTTAGTCATGCCATCTTCTTTTAACAACTTAAGATGAGGACAGAGAGCTAAACAGAAGGCTTTTGCCACGTTTTCAGTCAGTCTGCTGTGATCAGCTGGGTCACTCAGACCACTGTGTTGCTCATCATTTTCCAGGAAAAACACCTGAAGGTAAGAATTAAGATACAGAACATGAAGTTAATTATAAATGCCATTCAAAACTTTTTATGGAAGAAGACTTCGCAAAAAGCTTCTTGAGGAACATCAGTATAAGACCCTGAAGACAAACTATCCCTCAAACAACAGTTATACTGATGTTTTCCAAAACCTTTCAGTTCCATCAAAAGCTTCGTTATAGAAAGCCACTATACGTTGTATACACTGTTTGCTTTTATAATGGGTGTTCATTTCAGAAAACCCACACTTTCAGTAGAAGTCAGAAGAAATGTGTGGTGTTGTCAGTAAACAACATCCAGATAAATCTGGAAAAAGAAGGGTAAGGTAGCAAGCTCTGGAAAGATTTTACTTGGTTCCTCGTGGGCAGGTAAGTGAACCAATTACAGAAATCCTTAACATTAGCATTTGTGTGCTGGCAGAGTCAAAGCTAACAACACTTGTGCAAGCAGTTTCTTAATGGAGTAAATGCTGTAAGCAATTTGACTGAAATTTTACAGAAGAGGACTCAATAGCATTTTCTTTTAAATAAGTAAGAGTTATCTACCTTTTAAGAGGTAGTTTTTAATACAAAATACAGATGAAACCAGCTGTTACCTTGGTTAACACAGTGAGCAAGCATTTTACTAGTTCTTCCTACATTCAACAAGACAGCATGAGAAGAGGTGGTCAGCACAAAGCAGGCTGTAGAAAATGGCCACACAGCAGTGACAGGACACTGTACTCTGGCCTGTGCCTTGCAGAATCCTTCTGCACACTTAGAAAATCTGTTCCAGGCTTGTTCTGAAGAATTCACTGCTATAATTTTGGTAATGTAGGGAGAGAAGGATGAAGAAAGACTGCTGCAGTTGCAGTCCTAAAATGCTCCATTTGCCTCACTTACCTCTGTCCATCGAATGACCTTTCCATTTGCCTTGTACTCTGAGCCATGAAATATCTTCACACTTGTTATAGACTCCATTGATTTGCCATCAATAGGGCTTACAACACTGCAGAAGTGGAGGGAAAAGGGTAAATTCCTACTTAGCAGGAGCTGTTAATAGAGGATGCTGCAAAGGAAAAGTATCTTGTACATCAAAGGCCAGTGCCTCTGGTACACCTAAATCCTTCAACAGAATTGCTGTAGGTTGTTTTCATAACTGAGTGCTCTGCAATTTGAACCACTACAACAAAGCAAATCAACCACATCAACTAAATGGGGCACAGACCAAGACTTTCCTCAGCAGGGAGCTCCAGGGTGCCAAAATAAGTGACCCTGCATACAACTGCTGATGCTAAGCAACAAGAAATTATTTGCTTCTTATTCATTTATAATGTTCGTGGAGGTCTGCGATACCTTTAAACACTACTCACACACTGCAGAATGCGTTCTGTAACAATTACAGAACTTGAGACTGACACAGTGTCTGTACATACAGAAACACCATCCCTTGTAGATGCTGATTCTTTACAAGACTGTACCCATTATAACAGCACTTTTCTCCCCTAAGTACTTAAACTGCCATGTGTGCTTTTCTTTCAGCTTAACTATCTGAGTACAACATATTCTGCTGGTGTTCAGCAATGTTTCTTCCAGCACTACTTAATGCACACAAAGCAACAAGAGTACGAAGTGACCATAATATGCAGGGTTCAGCATGGAGTGTTGGAGAGAGATTCCAGGAACTGGTTATTAGCAGTGGCAAAATAATCCAAAGCACTGACAACTTTATTTGATGCCCCAAAGCTCTGGTGTCTCAGCACCACTTTCATTGCATCTTATCACTCAAAATAGAGCGTAAGCATATAATTCATACTGACTCAATGGTCCATCCACCTTATAAAATCCATTAAAATTTTTAACAAATTCAGTCAAATATGTCTTGCTTACCCTTTACTGAAGTTTCTATCATCGTCTACCCACTGAATGTGAACGTGTTCCTGAGGATCTTCAGCATCTACTTTGCCACAAGTGATAGTAAAGTCTTTCATCTCTCTCAAGGCCTGCCTCAGAGAGTCCATGTTCTCAGCAGTTATCTGGACCATTACTCCATCTAGGGAACCAAGAAATCCTCATAAGCCAAGATAAGTCACAATGAGCAGACCCTATAAAAAAGAAAAACATCTTTCTTCCTGTGAGCAACAGAAATACTGAAAATCCATTCTCACACTACACAAACCCGTTCCTGAACTCTCTGATCCCTAAAAGATGGAACACTGACTAGGAAACACAATGACAACACATTCCTCTCGATAAAGGAAGTGAGGGGTTTTTTTGCTAAAAAGTAATATGAAGCTGAATCTGCAGCTTCATTCAAATGCTCAGGGCTTAGCTGGGCAGTGCTAAGGGGGAAGCAGGGCATTTTAAGCAAGCACTTCAGTTCTTACCTTCTACTATACTGGATTTGGCAAGGTAGCCTGAAGAGGATTTTAAAGCTCCACTGAACACAAAGAAGCTGGCACCAGTCACTGCAACAACAAGAGTGATTTAGTGGGGCTTTCATCAAAATAATGCCTCACACAAGAATCAGTAGAATGGCTCTATCATCCAAATAGGCGGTTAATCTAAATTCGAACAAGTGTTGCTCAGAATTATAGTGACTTTAATGCATCTTACATGCTTGGACATAGACTGGCAAATCATCTAGTTATCTTCTGAACTGGACAGCAGTTTTGTCGCCTAAATGCTTGTATTTCATCACTCTCTCCACTAACACTTTTAAGTTTCAGGACTGTTATTTTAGGGTAACCAATTACATAATTCTGAAAGTTCACATACAGCCAGCAAAAGACTCTGTGTGAGCTGCTTATGGCCCACACCATCCAACACCAACACAGTGGAAAGTCAGCCAGCTGATTCAGAATAAAATTCTCTTAAATGACCACCAAGCATCACAAAATACTTGCTGGAAGTCCCTCTATTCTTCCTGTGAGTAAAACAAACCACACTCAGATAAAACCAGCAGTCCTGAAATGACATCCCACATCACTACACTCACTGCATATAGGGATACTTGCCAAACAAAAGTTGGCCTGTATCTTGCTTCTCATTTGGAGATAGTGTAAATATCTTTGCCAGGTAAAGCCTGGAAATGAGACTCCGACTGAGGTGAACACACTTTTGAAGATACATTACTTAAACACTGCTGCTGTTGCTTATTTCTGTTCACTTCTGCTGCCTCCTACTAAACCTGATCGTCCTCCTCTCACACAGCCTACAGGACAAGCACAGGCAACCACACTCCCACCTCTAGTCTCCAATAATGCCAAAGACTGCTGTCATTATTCATGTACAGAGGTTGTGTAAGGCAGTCAGAGCACTGTGACTTCTGGAAGTGTGTATGTCCCAAGCTGTCCTGTGCAAACAGTATTATCACATTTACAAGGCAGCAAGCTGTAATATGCTTAATTTTGTGTCTCCTTTTTCTATGAAGCTGCCAGAATGCCTCTCAGATAAATTCAGAACAGCACTACTGACCTAGGAAATGTGATGAGGCCTGTACACAGGACACAAACAGCAGTGTGCCTCTGGATGTCTGAGATTTTGCATTCTGCGAGGGGAATAAAACACTGAGGAGGTAAAGGCAGGAGAGAGAGCAGCACAACACGCTATTCTGTGTATCAAACCTAACCCACAAAGCTGCCCATTCAGGAAGCCCAACAGTCAGAATGATCTTCTCTGAACTACAGCAGAAACAGTGAAATACAGACAAGTCCAATCTTGACAGATTCACCACACAGTGTGCCACACCACTGCAAGAACAACAGCAAAACAGAGGTCATGCAGAACCCCGTCCTCACCCTTCCTTGGCTGATTATGGATGCTGATGGCCTGTGTCTGGTAATTCCCATCATCATTCTGAACACACACCAGATGCGAGTCTGCCTTCTCATTGAAGCAAGCTCCCCCTGCTAGAACATGCTCGTTGGATTTGTTCATGGCCTTCATCATCTGCAAACAAAAAGGTTTATACCATTCTTACGCTGTTTGTCAGGCAATACCATATAAAGGTTGTTCTTGGAACAGTTCATTCAAACAGCAAAAATTAAGAGTGCTTGCAGCTTTGTGTCAGACAGACTTCAGTACTCAGAACCATCACCTGCACTTGAAAGGTTCAGGCCTTATTTCACCTAGATGCTTTAGTGTCACCTTTCAAGTAATTAAGATAACTGGTAAGAAGGACAGATGGCCTACAAAGTACCGTGCAACAGCTGCTTTTTCTAGCTGTTTTATACAACATGCAAGGGAAAAAATATTAGAAAAATATTGAGAGGAAATATCTGGTTAGTTTGCATTGCTAGAGCTAATGATGACATAAACCATAAACTGCAATCAGTGCAAGACTGGCACTCCAACTCGTGGCATTTAATCCTGGTTCTGCCATGAGCAGACACCAAAGCTTTGGTGCCTCTGTGCTTCACCAGCATGAGCTGGTGAAATTGGGTTTGGTTTTTCTCCTTCAAAGACTTTTCAAAGAGATCTGAATCACTGACATCCAGAAATCATTTTAATTCTCAGCAAAATATTATTATAAATTGTATTCCTTCTTTCATTTTCTCCTCTCCATGTTGTCTTACGTGATGAGATTTTTTATCTAAAATAAACACTGAGGAGTCATCTATCTCTGAAATTTTTCGAAATTAAAAATTACGTATTTGATTTAAATACAAAAAGGGGGGAAAGAGATTTGAGAGTGATTAAATTACATTTCCCCCACCAAAAACCTTGGAGAGAAGGAAAATGCTGACATCTCCTAAGAGTGCTCACACTCCCATCCTCCACCTCCTCTACCTGATAAGCAAGCACGCCCTGCACATCATATTTATCTTCCTCAGTCTAACATAATACCTTAATTAGAGTGTCAGGAACATTAGCTGGTGCTCGCTGTTGACAAATGTGCACAGGTGTAATGTTTAGGGAGGAAACTTAATTAAGATTTTGCATCCGACAACAGTGTATTTCATTATCTATTTATCATGTCATGCTCCAGAAACAAGAATTTAGCTCAACAACAGGGACCTCTATGGAGCCCTGTAGTTGCCTTCTGTATGAGAAGAAACCACAGGAATGGCCGCTGTACCTTGTAACAACTTAGTAACAGAGATACCTTCCTCGAGGAACTGAATAGACTTACACTTGTAACTGAGTATCACTACAACTGTGGAAAAGTAGAATCATCTTGAAGAAAAGCCATAAATTTAATAGAGAAATATGTATGAATATTTAATTTGTTAATTAGAGCCTGAATTTTCCACGTTTAATCCATGCATGAGATTTAGGATGAGTTCTTCATTTTCAAGACAGTTTGAGTGACGCTCTTTCCTAATGAAATGCTGCTCCGCACAGGGAAAAAGTGAAGGTCTTGTGGCTTAATTCATCTTAATTCAAAGTACACTTGGATGAAAAATCTCTACTAATTCAACCTTTCAGCTGGGTTGCAGGCAATAACGTTAAATAAACAACACTTTCTCCTTTCAAAAAGCCAAGTCCTTGCTTTACGCAGCAAAGAGAACCCGAGCACAATGCAGAGCTTGTGCCATGCTGTACAATACAGAAATCTTTCTCTGAGTCCAGCTCACTGCAACATGCAATACAGAACTGTCCACCACACCTGCAGACATCAGGCACAGCTGTTACAGAACTGCCTCCAGTGTGCTGATCTGCATTTCATGTGTGCAAACTTTACTGGCCTTTTCCACTTTCTCACAACAGCACCAAGAGCCAATTTATCTTTTAAACACGTCCTTTATCTTCTTGCTTCATCAGTTTCTTCTTTTCAAACTTCACATTAAAACTGCTTTTCCTTTTTTTTTTTTTTTTTTAATTTCCTCAATCTGCTATTATTTCACTTAAATGCTTCCAGTAGAACAATTCCCTCACAAGATAAAGATATTCTGCTCTGATTCTACACGACCTTTTAAAAACACTGCTTTGCTCAGGAGGTTTGCTCTTCTCCCAGCTGCCGACTGGTTTCAAAATACCAAGTTTACCCACTGCTGTCCACACAGACCACAAAATATATCACCTCCTTCACTGCTGTTCAAATACCCTGTCCCTCAGCTTTCGCAGCACTGCTACATGTTGAAGACACTGAGTTTCTCACACCAGACATCAAGTATAAAATTGAGATGCAGAGGTTTTACATTCTCAGCAATCCAACAATACCAGTACATGCTACAAGTTTACCTGTACAACACAGATGTGGAAAGCTAATGCACTTTTACCACCTAGTTCACCTCAAGTGTGAAGTTTGTCAACTTACCCGCTCAAGTCAAAATGGCATTTGCAATCCTCTGATACTTTCTACTATTTATACTACTTAAAACTGAAATTAAAAAACTGAAGAAACAGTCTTTCCAGTTTTATTAACTCTAAACTGAACTGCATTCTTCCTGTGGAGCCACCATCACTTGCTCTTAAAATATGCACTCATCATGAATTTGTTGACTGATTTTGAGACAGTTTTCCTCAGCGATAGTAATAAGAATAAAAATTGTTTAGACCCCAGGTCTTCCAACCATAAAGAAACTGCAAACAAATTACTTCTTTTAAGCATTACCTCATTATATCTGTTGCTGGGAATTTTGATGCTGGTTTTTCTGACTTCCATATCAACCACTAAGCCTTGGACCACCGGCAACGTGTACTGGTAATTTCTGAAATCCTGGTAATTAAAACAAGTTTTTAAAAGTTATGCATGGTAATCATCATTAACATAGCAGGCTTTTTAACTATCCTAGTGACCAATCAGCTACCTCATTAAAATAACTGTAATCAGTTACTTGAAAAGCAGGGAAGGAGGGAAACATCACAGCTTGTAACCTACATAATGAAAACACACAAATGAAAACTTCATCACCCTGTTAGTCACTGTTATTCCACTCTTTTTCTTACTTCAAAATTAATATTCTCCAGCCTTGAATGCCATCACTGTATATAAGAAAATTTGTTCTCTGTGTTCTGTTACATTACTGGATAATTAGCTTTTCTAGCAATGACATGAAGTCACACAGAATCACAGAATCATAGGGGTTGGAAGGGACCTCCAGAGTCCAACCCCCTGCCAAAGCAGGTTCCCTGCACCAGGTCGCACAGGTAGGCGTCCAGGGGGGTCCTGAATATCTCCAGAGAAGGAGAGTCCACAGCCTCCCTTGGCAGCCTGTTCCAGTGCTCCGTCACCCTCGCCATAAAGAAGTTCTTGTGCACATTTGTGCAGAACTTCCTATGCTGCAGTTTCTGGCCATAATTAAAGAATTTTTGATATTGAAAATATTAACAATGTTGGAAAAGCCCGCGTTCATTTCAGTTGAAGCTCTGTATAACCAGAGCACTGCAGATAAACAGTGACAAGCCAGCACTGCTGAGGAAGTGATCCAAGCAACTGTTGCACTTATTGCCACATCCAAACATCCTCCACTGGCCAAGATAGAGGTGCTGTTATGGGAACCTCTACAATCCACTTGCTGTCACAACTTCATACCCAATAGCAGTAGTGGCAGGCAATTCACCCAAATGCCCACCATTCCCTCCTCTCATCTAGGCATGTCAACTGCTGTGTGCAACAGGAGCCCAGTTCTCCTCACATTGATTGATGCTTATCAATGGAATATGGAAAGCCTCAGCACTTACTGCAAGGAGGTTCATAATGGTGTGTCCAGTCTCTCCAAACAGAGGTTTACGAAATCTGACACTAAAAAGTGGGCATGGATAAACTAGGATAAGATAAAACAGAAAAAGTCAAATTCAATTTACATACTGAGATTCTGAAAAAACAGACTTAAACACAATCACCTCAGTTGAATGTGGTAACCAGCAGCAAAATAAAAGGAAAGAAGACCAGAGTTTAAAGAGCAAAGAGAAGATGGGTATACTCCTTTAACACACCTGACATCTCATGGCTCTGCCCACCACACTCTAAGCAGAAAGAACAATCTCATGGATCACTACCAAGTGCCTCACTGCAACCCTGAACTTGATCTCAACACTGATTGCAAAGATAGCCTAAATATTTTTCTCAAGATACTTATTAGAAATGGCTTCTCCCCTTTTTATGGTCATCCTGTCTTCACTACAGCACCCTAAGCCTTTAGCTTACTGCTGACATATGTGACACTCAATAGACAACACTGGCGTTATTTTATTTTCTGTGTTCATAATCTCATTAAAATGTGGCAAATTCTCTACAGAAGCATGTCGGAAAGGATGAAAAGGATGTTTACAGTACGACAACAATGCGAAATATCTGCATTACTTAGCTGACTTAGCCATGCTTGTTCAACATCTATGATGCAGTGTATGGATTCTGGCTCCACTACATTCAGTTGCAGCAGAAGTATGATAAATGAGCTTGAAACATGACTCATGCAGTCATATGTAATGTCAGTGCCTGCTAAACACAAATGTGAAGGAAGCTTCCTAAACTATCTTCAAGCAACCACTCACTCTGATTTTCCAAAGTGCCGCACATCTTCATAGATTCCACCACAGTCATAAGGAGCTGCAAAATGCTCTACAAGTTTGAATAAAATCATCACGGTTTCCTTATAAACTACAGTTTTTGTACACTGGTGAGGCATCTATGAAGTACCACAACTCCTGCATAAGCATTGCACAACTGACCTACTCAAGCACAGTGTCCTGATGCAACAAGAAGTGGAGTTGTGCCAGTTAAAGCAGCAGATAACCAAGACCACAAACTTCTGGCCTGCCATGGTGGACAGACTTCCAGCGGTATCCACCAGTCATCAATGTCTTCTGAAGATTTTTTTCCATTCTAGATGCTAAGACTTTATTTAGCTGAAACATTTTCTCCAGCTTTTTGTTAGTTGCAACAGAATTTTCCTAACAAGCAGCCACATCAGTTGCCCCTGTGCATATATTCTCCAGATAAAGAGCACAGTTTGTTTGTTTTTACAAAACTAAAGGCAAATGCTCTTCTTTTTTAGCTTGAAAAGAACTTGACAAATGAGAACCTTTGACATAACTACACCAGCTAACTCAAACTTGTTCTGCACACTGCTCCCTTCACCCAAGTGAACGACACATAGTTGCTCAGAATTAGATATGCTTCCATAAGAACTCAACTATTACAGTTTTAAAAAGGCTGTAGGTCATAAAAAGACCCCAGAGCTGCTGTGCTGTTACCTGGATGCAATGTGGGTATGGAACACCAGTGACAATAATTTTTACCTGCTTGCTGAAGCTCACACTGCTTTGGCAGGTAGCAATTCAGAACTGTGTGTGTGTGTGCTCTAAACCAGAGTACATTATCCTGCAGGAATAATTGCAGCTAAAAGAACACACATTACTTACGTCTGTATTCAGCTCCGAGTCTCAGCATCAGCCGAATGGGGAACACTTTAGCCCAGGGTGTCTCCCATTTCTGAATGAGGATGCCAAACAAGTAGGGCGGGGTTGGGAGCACCAGGTCCTGCAGGGACTGATATGTAGCTGCAACGTACAAGAACCCTCCGTGTTCTTTGCTTCCCAGAAAGCTCTGGCTGAAAAAGGAGTGTCCCAGGTTGCCAACAACATTACCTATGAATAAAAATGCTCATTACATCACTAGATCAAGAGCTGTATCAAGAATTCAAAGAGTTCTTCAGGATGGACGGAAAAAAAACATATCTTTGCTTCCTAAAGCATTACTGCCCATTAATCACACAAGAAACAACAATTTGCCTCACATGGGAGCTCAGGTTCCCCTTGGGCAAAACTGTGAAGTCTGTTATGGAATAATGTGTAGACTAAAGAAACCAAAGCCATGGTAACACTGCTTGATCCACTCTGGTGGTGGAGTAGAGATACTCACTATCACTGGTAGAAAGTCAGATTTGTAGGAAAATGTACACAAATACCTTCATTTCTACTACGGACTGGCTGAGCCATGCTTGAAATGTTAACAGGACAGTGCATAGAGTGTGAAGTCCTCACCTATGTCTCCTTTTTTCTCCTCCTTTTCAGCAAGGAGGAGAAAAATACACAAAGAATTACATTGCAAAATATATACAATGCCTACCAGTTTTCCAAGGAAAACAGCAATATCTTGACACATATTTTATTTTAGAAAGCAGCATACATTCTATTTTGTAACCAACTGAGGTTGGTATGATTCAGCAACGTCTTCATGGCTCTTGAAGATGACTCAGTGGATTAAAATCAGCTTAAAAAATAAAAAAATAAAAAATGGGTGGAGGGTGGGGGAAAGAATGGCCAAGTGCCTTGACTATTTCAGCCATCTGCCCGTTTCAACCAGCCAAAGAGGTGAAACAGGGGATGATATATCCCAAGGACAGTTGAGGAGAAGAAGGGTAGTTAAGGACAGTATTGCTGCCTGCACCTTTCTGCTGGCACTACAAAAGCGCTCAGTGAAAGCCTTTGTTTGGTGCCTGCCAGGCACTCAAGAGATTTCTACTGCAGAAGCTGCTGATGACTGAACCAAATTTTCAGAGCCAGCTGAGATGAGAGGAAGTGCATACCTAGTGAGATGCTGAATGCCCACAGGGCTGTCCTTTCATTTAGGCAAACCACCAGAGTCTCTCTCTGTCATATTGAAGATCTGGGTCATTTTAAGAATTGCACATAAGGGTATTTATTTAATTAGTGTATTTTATGTAAAATGCAACTGGGACAAGCACAGGGGAGAAGAACCACTAATTTTCACTCCAATTTTTCTTCTTTGATGCTCTTAAATTCCAAAAATGTTTATGCTGGAATAATGTTTATTAGGTTATTATAGCATCCATTGCCATGTTTAACATCATGGCAAAGAACCACAGTGTAACTCCAACAACAGCATGCAAACAACCAGAAGAACTGAGCACAATTCTTTACAGGAAGGTGTGAACATTAATACTGCTGATTTGCTCTCAAAGAAGAACAACAGTAAGCTGAGGGAGCATGGTGTGGTTGATCATTTGATCGCACTATTCCTACGGAACCATGGGGGTCTGAGGCTCCCATGCAGACCTGTGGGCCTCTGCAGAAACCCTAGGCTTCCCATGCACGTAGGCAGAGGGACTGCTAGGTAGGAGGTTCTGCTCCTTCTTCCCTTGCTTTGTAATGGAGCATCTGTATTTGAATTTAAGGCAGAGAAGGAAGAAGTGCCGTCCTGCTTCTTCAACATGCATATCAGCTGTGCAATTTCTCCCTCCAAAAACACAGGTCACGGAAACGCAACTATGACATCCTCAGAAGACAAAAAGACAAAAATGATGATTAAGTTAAGCCTTCTCAAATTCTATAACTCAGAACAGCTGAAAAATAACACTGACATGTATAAATGCAATGGAATAAACACAGTAGGCACAGTTTAGGCCAGCAAAGGAAAGCTTAACCAATGAGTCTTTCCAAGCCTGACCCTTACACTGATCCACCACTAAAGTCCCAACTCACAGCTCTGGCCTGAGAATAGTACAGCTAATTCCTGCTCTCACTCCAGAGATGTGGGCCATGCTACTGTGCAGTCCTCCAGAACATGATCACCACTGGGTTTTCTTTCCTTCACGTGACTCATGCAGCGATCTCCTGCATTAAGTACAGCTACTAGTAGATCACTAAACAAATGGCTTATTTTACATTCTAATTAGCAAATGCACTCCCAGGTGTCCCTGCTATTCAAATTTGGGTAACCCTACTGGATTTTTTATTTTGGTTGGTTTTTGTGGTAGTTTTTTTTTGCTGTGCCCATAAGGTGCTGCACAAACTAAGCTCTCAAGTTCTCTGTTAAAGGCCATCAGGCTTCAGCAGCACAGGCACCTCTATGGCAGCGTCAGGCTCATTCATAGCTTGCTGCTCTGCTGAGTAGCTGATTGTTAATTTTATGGATACAGGCAAGCCAGAGCTGACACCATCAACATGGATTCCAAAACTCTGACAGTGGTTACAACATCTGGAACACTCAGCAGAGCATATCTGATGCAAAGCAGTCATTCATTAATCTGAAAAATTAACATGATTAATAAAGCTACATCAAATGCTGTCAGCTTCTGAGAAGCACTGCCCCTGCCCACCTGCAAATGCATTTCTGTCAGCCTGTGCTGTGACACTGCAGCCTGCACAGTGACCACACTGCTAATACTAGCAAGATGCTGCAGTTGGTACAAGTGCAACCTACTGTATCAACTCATGCTCATGAAAGATTTTCTCTGATCTAAAATAGCTTCTGGCACCTTTTTATCTCAACCCAATTCATTTGCTTTTGCAGTTCCCACCTACCCTCAGTAATTTCCTCTTCATTTATATTTCTTTTTTTTCCTTCCCATATGTTCTTATAAAAACAGAAGCTATAGACCTGATAGTAAAATTAGTTGATGAGGTTCTTGGTTCCAAACAACATGACCAGAATAACCAGTACTTACAAGAAACTTATGAACAGGACAGAGACAGCCCTTCAAAATGGACTGATAGCAATAGAACAAAAGGGAATGGGTTTAAACCAAAAAAGGGGAGATTCAGGTTAGATGCTAGGAGGGAATTCTTTATTCAAAGTGCAGGAAGGCACTGGCACAGACTGCCCAGAGAAACTGTGGGTGCTCCATCCCTGGAGGTGTACAAGGCCAGGTTGGATGGGGCTGTGGGCAGCCTGCTCTGCTGTGGTGCAGTCCTGCTCATGGCAGGAGGTTGGAACCGGCTGGGCTTTAAGGTCCCAACACAAAACACTCTGTGATTCCAGGAGAATACCATCACATACTTCATGATGTGAGATATTGCCCACTGGGATGACAGAGCAATCAGACACTTCTAGTTGTGACTGATGCCAAGTGCTGCAGCACAAGACGACGACTACTTATTTTTCTGTTTCAGGAGATGGCATTTCAATACATCCTTGAGATGCCTCAACAACAAGTTTTTCAGCTAACAGCAATATGAAAAAACCCTCAGGGTGAAATCTGACTCTGCTGTTCAGCACTTTGCTACCACAAACAGCACTACCCATTATTCCTACTGATACAAGTGTCTCACAGTATAAGCTGCGAGATGCTACAACTATTAAGAGGACAAACTATTGTGATTAGGCAGTTGTGCTGCAAGTCATCGTTTATGAGAACATGCAACAGCTTGCTTTGAGTAGAGCACGGGAAGAATCAAGAAAGTGCCCTTTCCACCCAGCAAATCCAAATGAAAAAGCCACTCTGGGCTTCTTCTACAAATACTTCTACCCTGTCTGGGGGCTGCCTGCCTTTCCTGTCACGTCTCTGAAGGCAGTTCCAAGTCAAGGCCCCACTGATAAGTTAATATACACTTACATTTCCCAGTAAATTTCCATTCACTTTTTATTTATGTGGATACAAAGCACTTAAACCTGTCATACTGCTGCCTTAAATAAAGGGGAGCTATTACCAGTGTGACAAGGTCAAACCAGCCCATTGCACTGTTACACATTAGGAGCACAGAACTGTATTTCAGAAGCTTGTACAGAAAATGTAGCTGTCAGAAGAATCGTCAGAAAAAGCTACCCATCTCAAAAACATATCTAATTTACTAAACATCACAACTTCCTTTCTAAAGAAGTAACTGTGAACAGAAAGTGAAGAGAAAGGTGTCTTTTCTTATATTAAGTTCCAGCATGTTACATCAGACAATTAATATCATATAGGAAGTGCCATAAATCTGCACGACGCACCTAAAGCAGCTCTGCAGGAGGTATTTATTCTTTGCCCAGCTCTACTGGGGTTGCCCTGTATATATCCGTAATTCTAAGCAGCTCTATGAATTCCTTTAAAACAAACAAACTTGTTTGATGTGGCTTTACCTTCAGCAACAATCCATATCGTGTTCTGAATTCTCTGCTTAAGTGCCTTCCTCTGATGAACTCTGCACATCAGCTTGACAATCCCTTCTGGGTTCAAATAAAATGGTTTATACCAGAAAAGGTAAAGAAGAAAGTATTTCTGTGTTTCTTTATTGCACTCAGTGTATGATGAAGTCACCTCAGCGCTTTTACCAAGAACAGTTGAGGTTAAATTCCTGGCATATATTCCCTATTGCCCAGTACTAACATCTAATCTCAGGGGAAAGCACACTGGAAGAGAGAAAGCTGCATCCATCTGACCTCATTCCACCATCAGCAGTAACAGCCAAGGTCTCCAAGTATCTAACACCAAGCCAACATCTGAAAATTCAAACATCCTATTCCAGCAACAAGAAATGCAAAGCAAGACTCACTTGGGATCAATTTTGCCAGACAGATTTTCTTCAAGAGCAAATGAGCACATAAACCAACACAAACTCAGTCACCATTAACACAAACGTCCACAAAGAGACAGGATTGTGGGTTTAACTTAATCACACAACACAACTGTAGCCGATGCCAGTACTGAAAAGAAAATTCAAAGTTCTGATCATACTGAGTATCTGTGCATTGAAAAATATCAGCATGTAATTTGGAAAGAACTTACTCATATTGGCAACAGGTGTAAAGACTCACTCACTATCATAGTGAGCAGTGGTTATCAGAATTCAAACCTTCCTCAGACCAAGATACAGCAGTCTTCCAATCACTCTCACCCCATGCTCAAATCTGTATCCAGTTTTCATGCTAAACTTGCAGAGCACAACAGTTAAGCTGTTCTCTACTCAGTGTACCCATGGACTTCTCTTCAGATCTTACGTTTTAGCTACCAGCTTGCTTAAATAAACCAGGCTAAGTAAAAAAAAAACACATAAAACTGTGCTTGAGATACAACATCCAGAACTCCTTTCCAAGGAGTTACCACATTTGCCTTCTCATTACAAAAGTAACAGTAGCATTCATCGTTTCCCACCAGAGTGATCACATACTAAGGGTGGATCTGGCAGCTCTGTATTAACTGCTTCAAAGTACTCATTCAGAGGAACAGAAGATCTCATTTTTCCATTCACCAGACCTCCTTGCAGGCTTGTAGCCAACAGACAAAGATAATCATGGGATTACTACTGCAGTAGTACTTCTACAACTATAACAGAAAGCATTAGCTTTCAATTTTAAAACAAGAAAGGCAACACAGCAGGAAGCTTGATGGGGAGCAGGAAGCTTTGGAAGGGCGAAAGGGAAAGTAAAACAAGGGAAACAACAGCAGTTAATACTTGTCTTAATTGACAACTTTAGAATTTATACCTCCCATACATACAACCCAAAGGGAAAAATACCATCTTAACTTCAAAGCATCTCAACTGTTTTACAATTATGAAGTCCTAACAGTAAGGTTCATGGTTGAGCATTTCCCCTCATTAAGGTTCAGAGACTGACATCTTCTCCACACTGAAAGTAGAGCTGAAGCAGAGGGACAAATCACAAAGCATTAAGCACACACACCAAATGCTGCTGCCAGCAGGTGGGAGGGCTGGGCTCTGCTGCAGCTATTGCACATGCTACAACTACATTCTGCATTTGGCTGAGCATACAGAGCACAGGACTTGGCCTGAAGAACAAACCAACCTCTGAGGACAGCAAAAACATCTTGGAGGGGACTTGAGACAAGTTCGAGTTTGTGTTTGAATCTAGAACTCAAAATTGAGCAGGAAAAAACAAAATCCTGAGCTAGTAAATAAGCGTGACTCATGGAAAAAAAAAAATCACTACAGAGATGTGCTTTAATTAAATAATCAAGGTGAGCAATGCTGTATGTTTTGGTTCAAAGCAAAACCAGCAGCAAAATCCAACCATTTCCAAAACAAAATTGTTATCAGTGTATGCAATTCTTGCTTCTTTTCCATTAAAAATTACTCACTGTGCCTTTTCACTTTATGACTGTTTTTAAATATTTACTAGAGAAGAGGAATAAAAAACACCAGAGTTTATTTCAGTTTCCTCACAGCAAAATACATTTAAAGCAATTTATTATATCATGAAAAATGAAACTGTGAGGTGGGGTTTCAAACAGTTCCTGGCTTCTACCGGAGTTTCTCATTTGCTCTTAACATCTGTCATTTAAACTCTAGGACAGGTGCAATAGCCCTGAAATGAACAAAGCTGGAAGAATGGGTGCATGTATAACAGCACACAAACTGCTCACCACTTCCAGGGGCTTGCAATCACCCAAATGAAATCCCTTCAGCCTCTCTGATTAATGTTGAAAATGACCAGAGCTGTGAATATATACTTCTCCCTCTCCTGCACACATGACTTGAGAAGAAAAAAGGGTGCAGATTGAGAGCGTGCATTACAAAGTGCTGCAGGAATTTACTGAGGTGCTATGATCCATGAAAGTTTCAGTGCTGCTTGGTGCTACACCATATGGTAACTCTAGGTGTGTACCTATTTCCACTACATGTCTGAAACACAACACAGAGGAAACACTATCAAAAGAACATTACAGAGTGGAATTCTTAACCAGGGAAGTTTGGTTTCTAGTGAAAAAATTGCACAATAGTAAGCAGCTCTATACACAACTACAGTTGTAGGGTATTAAATGATTGCCATGAGAGCACTAGAAAGAATTTCAAATATGTTATGTAGGAGTTATGAATTATCTATTTCAGTAATGTAATTATACAAACATCATTGCAATATACACATCTAGTAGCACGTGTACATACCAGTGTGTTTGCATACACACACACAGCATTTTCTAACCATCTCCCTCTGAGTAACATCATCATTAGAGGATAAAGCACTGTCAGTGAAGTGACGTTCAGAAAGTTATTTGTTTCCAGTGTATGTTAAATCCATTATGCCATGCAATAACAGCACATTCTGAACCTGGTAACCTCTCTGGACAAGATGACCTTTGTTGAGTAAAGACATCTCAGGAGACAAAGATCTTTTTCATTATTTTGTTAAAGCACTGGACTCTGTCACTGCACAGGCATTTCAGTTAACACACAGAACCCTTCATAAATGTTCTGTCAGCATATGACCTAAATATGATGCAATTTCACCTCTGGAGAACTAGCTTTATTTTCTCATCAGAGAAACCAAATAAGAGTTTTTTCTCACCATGCAAGAGTTTTTGAGTTATAAGGTTCAATCAAGAGTTAAGAGCATAAGCCTATTTACTCAGTAAATATAAAATGTGTAAGGGTTTACATCATACAACCTTGCGATTGAGATACTAAAATGCAAAACTCAGGGGAAATGTCTGCAAGGTACAATCGTATATATAAAAATAGAAGAACCCAACTTTTAGATTATTTGGTTTAAGATGTTTAATACTCTAACTACAACAGTTCTCAAAATTTCCCTTCTGACTTTAAGCTGAAATGAAAATTGTTAGAAGCTATGTTATCAGCGTACCCAGGAGCACTGCTGGGTAACCTACTACACCTACCACTAAACAAAGCTGAGCAATAATTTAAGGAACTTTTTAGTTTTATTCAAGTTCTTAACCCAAGATTAGACAGAAATGCCAGAGCAGACAATAAGCAATGACTGCTAAACACAGCACTGAGACAGGGAGAGCCTTCCTGCTCCATTCCCGTAATAGCCTATGTAAAGCTTTTATAGGCCAAACTTCCCACGTGCTGGCTCCCAGAGGACAGCTGGATGATCTTCAGTGCAGTTCCCATGTCACCAGCACCCCACTCACACTTTTGTTTGATAAGATGAACGTAACAGTGGATGCTACTAACCAATCATAAATCAGCACCCTATCAGCTTTGATCCTTATTCGTTTTTCGTATGATCTCATACAAAAATAGACATTTTTCTAAGTGACAGAAATGTGAGTTTCTGGTCTATTTAAATCATTTCTAAGAGATAGATAGAATTCCTACCTGCTAAGGCATCCCGATAAAGTTGCACAAAATGGTTAAAGATATCCTTGGGCAAACACTTCTCATCAGGCAAACACTGCAAGAGAATGACTATCTCAGACTGTCCCACTGCATGCATTCCTTTTGTAGTGAAACACCAGCACTTCCTGTTCACATCTGCAGAAAGGAAAAATGTATCAGAAAAGAAAATCGAAATTTCACAAAATGTGCCTAAATTTCATTGCAGAAAGTTCAATCGTCAGTTTTACAGCATATTTGGTTGTGATGTCTGTCACAGGAACTACTCAGCAAACACATCCATACCAAAACCAGCTCAATAACACGCAGTTTGAAACTAAGGAACAGACAGAGTACTAAGGAACCAGCCAGATTTTGGGGATTAGCACCCCAGAGCAGACTTTTAGCAGCTTCTGTGTCCACATTCCAGGTCAGGATACAAATGGGAATAAAGAAAGCTGAGAAAAGGCCAGGCTGTTTGCTGTGCATATTGTGATCCTGACAGCTGAACAAGTTTCGAAGAGCAATCTCTCTCTTGAGATGGATCACTGAATCACTGTGTTTTTCTGCTTTATATGAACATTAACCATGACACAAGTATCAAAAATTACTTACTAGAATAACATTTTTCCATCTAAATATAAGCATAAATGTAATGCTAACTAGATGCTTAAAGATTTATAGACAACTCAGGAAGAATGAGTAATATAATATTTTTTCCTATCAAGTCAGAAAGGAGATACCTCACCACAAAACTGAGAATGGTGGTTCTGTCAATCTAATTTATATTTTCAGGAGGGAAAAAAGAAATCTTCATCAATATTTAAAGCACTGGACGGAATCCTTATATAATTTTAATTAATGTGGTTAAGTACAAAGTTTTCTGTGCACACTGAGACTATCTCACCAATTAAAAATGCTGCTGTTGCCACAATAATACCTACAAAATATCCCCCCATATACCAAGCCTTATATAATAGCAATTAAAAAAAAAAAATCACAGAAAGCACAGACTTACAATTTACAATTTTTACCATGGACAACAAATTAGCATTTAAAACAAATACAAGAGGGTCAGGGCCACCATCCTCCAGCTGCTGCATGACAGAGATCTGAGAGGGTCTCTCTTCTACAGCATAATCTATAAAAGAACAAGTGAACACACAGTGAAATCCTTCACTTACTCATAAAGTATATTATGATCACTTAACTCTGATCCTGATGCCTTTTTTTCTTTTTCTTTCTGACACTTACTTATTCTAATCTGATTGATTGTCTTCTAGGCTGCTATTTTTGAATTCAGTAACATTTATACACATCACCCCTGTGTGCCCTTAAGAAAAGTACAGTTTGTTTCATAAATCACGTTTTTTTAGGGCTGTTTTTAGTACCAACTGGAAGAGAAAAGGGAAATCAAATGTGCCATGGTGCCAACTGATATCCCAAAGAAGATAGCAATTGTTATTTACGTCACAGCAAAGCACAGGAGAGTATGTCCTGAACCATAAACACAACACACAGTCTATCCCTATGTCTCAGAACTTACATTTTCAGTGCATTAGCTAATGGGAAGACAACAATATATAACCATATAAAACAATGTTCTTCACAGACTGTAGATGGTCTAACTTCACTGTAAAATGCATTCCAACATGACACTTCAAAGATGCCTGTAGTTTCTCTCTCTGATTAGATTGTTAAGACCAGTAAATTAAAATTTCTCATCTGTGTGATTATAATCTTCTCTGTATTTAGGCCAACAAAAAACAGTTACAGAGAATTGTATTACCTTTCTTTCCAGATAATTATGAACAGGAAAAGTAATATTTGTTTTATAATGAAAAAATGATTTTGGAATGTTTTTAAATAAAAATAAAATACATAAAGTAAAATACTGCAAAAAAAAATCCTGTACATGACAGCATCTGAAACAATATCTACTTAGCATACAAAATACAATTTACATGATGTTATCCTTATAGAAATTGAAAACCACACTGTCGTTTCACTCTTCTTTGTGGAAGCAACTGAGTAATCAGGTACCCACTTGAACAGCCAACACAGGATGGGACAGATTTGTTTTGAAATGAAACTCTCACATTCTGGTTTTGACAACATTGTACAGTCATGGGTCAATTCTGGCTTAATATCAGAAGTGACTGTAGCAGCAAAATAATTAATAGGAATGTAAAAAAAAAAAAGGAAATCAAAGATTAAAAAATAAATTAATATCAGAAACATATTTTAAAGGATATCATGAATTAGCAGAAAGCAACAGTCAGATAAACAAACGTAATTTTTTTAAAACTTTTAGAAAATGGGTTTTTCTGAATCCTCCTGAGTTTGGATGCTTCAGAATGGGATACCAATATTACTACCACTGTCACCGCAGGCCAATGTGGGCAATGGTGACATTGTATTCGGTGCTCTGTGATGCCTCAGACAAGCAGATGTCACAAGAGAATTACAGAGAAGGGAAGCATGAATATTCAGAAGGCTAATTAAAATGCATCGCTGTGCAAAATATTCCCAACAGCCCGATTAGTAAAGAAATGAACTCCAGACCTGAAATATGGGCTAATTTTCTTTTTGCTTTGTGTTTCATTTCTTACCATAATTTCATTGCAAGATGGGGTTCTTCTGGTTGGTAGCAGGGATCAATGGTGCAAACGAGTGTCATGACATTTAGACAGAAGTACTTGCTGTGCATTTCTTCAAATGCTCACCATATTGATAGCATCTTATTTTTAAAATAGATGTAGTAACAATTGAGTTAATTGCAACTGTTAAACACAAAAGCTAACTGTCAGCTTATCCCCTCACCTCCTTTTACTCCAGTGGAGATGAGAATCGGAGGAAGCCCGTCTTCAGGAATTAGATTCATTGCGCTGCCAACAGGACTGCCAACCTGAGTTATACTTCCCGAGAATACAGAAGCATTATCAGTCTATAAGAAGCAAACAATAAGAAAAGACAGTATTACAGAAGAGAATTAAGAGCTACCTAATTAGATTACCTATATCTAGGTGAAGGACTTTATGTCTGCGGCAGAAACAGAAGCATCAAGTAATCTGTCTCTTTAAAAATAGATTATGACGACAACTCTTATGTGTGAACTTTTATTTAAAAGCCTGCTCAGAGACTGCATCTCCTTGCTCCAGCACCACAACCTTTGTAAAACTACATGCAAATGTACCTATGCCCGTTTGAACTTGGTGAAAAGTCCCTATGCCATTCACATGGAGCGCGGTGCATTTAACACTGTTAGATCCCACCTGCATTTTCATGCATAAATCATCTTATGAGAAGTCTCATGCAAAACATTTTTCCGTTCTGTGCTATGACAATTTGATTGATACAAACCCTTACTGGCAGTGACTCAGCTTTTTTAAAACATTACATAAACGTGCTCCATACACAGCCTGCACAGCTCAAGCCTTGGAAGCCATCTAGCACATAAACTCTAAACAATGCTTTAAATACTCTATCTTACAAGAGTTCAATCTTAGGCCAAAATACATGTTTGCTTCAGCACTCTGCAAACATGGAAATAAGTGAGGGCACTTGATACATAACACACTAAGACAAGCCTCAACAGATTTCCCACATTAGCCTTCCTGAAAACACAGAAACTAGTAACATATATGACCAAAGTAAGCCTACTAATGTTTCCTTACTTCTGCTGATAAAGCATTGTTGGTTACGGGCTTTGTTGGATCGTGCGATACCGCTAAGGTTCCTGTAGAAGTTGTTCCAGCTACTGTCAGTTTTGCTGCATCAGCAACTTCTCCATTGGGTAATATTCCATCAGCAAACCAAACACGTCTTTGTTCTCTAGGTTGAGCCACTGGCGAGAAAAAAAACGTGGCATTTAACATCTCACAGCAACTTTGACTCTCTATGGCAGCATCACACATAAACTAAACACTGATCTGCTGAGAGTGGTTTACACGTCCTTAAAAACCTTATGCCTCTAGAGAGGGCAGGAATGCCACATTGGCATTAGCTACAAAACTCAGGGCAGATGAAGTGCAGATGTTCTCAACAACTTCTTTGTAGAGCTAAATCGAGAGGGAAAAAGAACAGAAGTACTCTTACCTTCTGCTCCAGGATGCTTCAGAACTCCCACAGGTACCATGACAGTGGGAGGGGGAGAGCTCAGGGCACCCGATGCCTGAGCCTGCTGCAAAGGAGGGATAGTAGAACAGTATTCAGCAGGATTGTTAGGGTTAGGGCTCTGGCTTGAGGCACTCATCATGTTCTCCCAGGCTTGAGCTAAAGCAAACAAAGAACAAGAAACATAAGCAGAGGAAAGTACCTAAGACTCCAAAAACACTGTGCCAAGTTCTCAGCTACAGTAGCTCTGGACCCTTCACACCTTAGAAAGACAATCTCTCTTCAATTAAAAGCTGAAGAGACTGTAATTTAACAAACAAACACAGCATTAGGAGAAAGATCACTGATCCTTTGCAATGACAATATCAGTCTGTACAGAAATATCTTCTGAAAGCAGAAACAGTACACTTGAACTGACTGATGCGTAGTTCTTCATGCCTCTTTCTGCATTTCTAAATATATATATTTATATATATATATATATATATATATACCACATATATATATAACATATATATACCTTCATCACACAGTATTTCATTAGACTTCAGTGGACATTCCTCATTTCTACTACAGATGTTTAATAAATCTACCGAGATGTTCTGTAGGTTATCTTCTGTATATGACAAAAAAATCACCTTGCATTTCTTTACTTCAAGGTCGATTATTTACAGATCAACTTATATTCTTCACTATCAAAAAACAAAAAAACCCATATGCTATCAATTTTGAAGGAATTACCTGAACCTTAGTTTAATTGCCCAAACTATAATGCACCAAACTCCTCTTGAAAACATCCATCACAAGGAAATCTCTCCTCTGTCCAGAGAAGCAGACTAAGTAGATTATGCCTCCAAATTACAATTTCTTGGAAGACTTGTAGCTATGCAAGTTAGCAGCAAATTCAAATGTGTGTTTATAGCCTGTCCACGTTAGTTCAAATAAATGCAACTCTCCAGCCAGGCATAAATATCACACTACCTGAATTCTCAAAGCAGCTTCTAAGTCTGAATAAATCACATACATCTTTGTGTTCCTTTGGCTATAAGCTGTCATAAAGCCAATGTGAAGGTAACAAGACTGAAAAGAGAAAAAAAACACAGAACACAAACCCTTCTACTTCTTCCCATCAATCTGCAAGACCAGTAGACTGAAGTACTATCAATGGAAATGGTGCTGACATTTGTGATGAAACTTTAATTATTTTTAACAACAATTCTGTATGCAGTTAGCAAGTGTCCTGAAAGACATCTTAAAAATACACCAAAAAGTTACTTCTCCAAGATCCCGTAATTAGAAAATTCATAATAGAGTGAAAGAGCATCTTTAAAGCCTTCTCTTGATCTACCGAAGTGCCAACACTGCATATCTACCAACTGAAAAGTACAACAGTGGCACTGGAAGCTTCTTAAGTATGTTCTCTGGCCATAAGAAAGTGTCAGCAAAAAACCCACAATCTTTCCTCAACATCTTACTAAAATACAAAGCAGGCACTGAGCAACCAAATGAATTTATGACTCTTAAAGTGCAATTCCTATTGCAAAAATCCCAAACTGCGCAAAGATGCTTAATCTGCTGCACTGAGAGGAAAAATAAACCCTTACTGGAAAACAAACTGCAAGAAATCTGGAGAGATCAGACACCATCACACAATGGGGAAAATAATCAGTAACCAAAAGCATCACCGCAAAGCACTGCATCAGGGATAGCAACACAGAGGTAACTGAGAGGCAGCACACCTAAGTAGCTCTCTCTCTCTAAAACAAACCAAGCAGTGGTGTCACTCTTTGCTGCCATTAATGTGTTTCCATCCTGGCAACAGGACAGAAAAGCTTTTAAAAGGAAATCATTATAATATGATCAATTTTATTATGCCTTTTTACAAGAACACTTCTGGTTTCAACTGAAATATTTTCCTATTCCTTCCTTCCCCCAGCTGAAAACAAATCCTACTCACCACTAAAAGGAGCTGGCTGTCTTATGCCAGGTGTTATGTACTTGTTTTATACTCTTTGAAATCTGCTCTTTTCTCCATTTTAAAATGTAAAATTGTCTTTGCTGGGGCTTGCTCTTAACTTCTTGATAGTACTGCCTACATTTCCTGTCACTTTAAATATCTGGCTGCTAGTTAGTAAGGTTCCCTGAGAATCTGCTTTTGAAGAAACTGGGCACACATCAGTGCTGCTCACTTTTTAAGAGTCCTCTATTAAGAGCACAGGAGCAGATGATTCCAGTGCAACAGAAGTCAAGCAAGCAGGAAGGCAGCCATATTGGCTGAGCACAGATCTTTTTCTAGTGCTTACACGCAAAAGTTATACAAGTATAAGGACAGTCAACAGCAAGTTGAATACGAGACAGCAGCATGCCCTGGCAGCCAAAAGGGCCAAGAGAGCTCTGGGATGCAGCAGGAGCAGCAGTGCCAGCTGGGCAAGGGAAGGGATTGTCCTGCTCTGATCTGCCCTGTGCAGTCTCACCTCCAGCACTGTGTGCAGGTTTGGGCACCACCACATCAGGACACAAAGCTATCTGAGAGCAGCCAAAGGAGGGATACAAAGATGCTCAAGGGCCTGGAAGGCACGACTTATGAGGAACAGCTGACATCGATGCCCCAGACCCCTAAATCACTGCTTGTGGAATCATGGTACAGCTTCCACAAACTGATTTTCGAACTCGTGGCAACCTTTCTAGTTTTTGCCTTTTATTAATCATGTTCAGTTGAGAAATTCCTGCTTTCCTCTGAGATTACAAACTGATTTCTCAAGAGCCTTGACTTACTATACTTACCCAGACAAATAAATGTGGGTGTTTTTTTTGTTTGTTGTTTTCTTTTGTTGTTTTGTTTTGTTTTTTCAATCATCACTGCAGCTCAGCACAAAGCCAACAAAGCTCTGCTTTTCAGATTCTCTCTCCACTTACCATTCATTAGTACTGAGTGGCAGATTACACACACTCTGGCTTCCTTTCGATCCATGTACAGCAGCTTGCACTTCAGGCTACAGCATGCTGCACAGAAAACCTGGAACCCAAAGGGAAATAACTTAAGTGCTGTTCAAAAACATACAACGAAGTCATATAATCAGAGAATACTGGTAAAGCTCTAGACATGCAAAATAAGGAGACAAATTATCAGTATTTTCCCATTAAAGCCACAGGGACTGCTGTCTGCCCAAGCCTCCCTTCCTACCAATCCCAATGAAGTAGCAGTATCTGCAGCACATAAATGCATGTTGTGCTGATACTTCATGGTGCTATTTTTTAAAACATGTTTTGCAAAGATGACAACAGCTTATTAAATTCCTACCACATTACAATCCCTCACTGATTTAACAATTTGATAATGAACATCAGTTTTAAAGCATGATTACTTTCTAGAACCAACTCTTTATAAACACACCAGTTTTCACTACGTAAGAGACTGCTGAAGCAAAGATTAATTCAAACAAGTCATTATTATTTGCAGCAGGATGGTTCATCTATATTAGTACCTCTATTTAATCTCTTCAGATGTATTCCTCAGTCAAGTGAGTACTGATGTATGAAAATGCTTTAAGCTTTCAATGAATAAAATAACATATTTTAAAAACTTGAATGACAGTGGTACCACAGGAAAACATTGTTTCATTTATTAAGGACAAAAAAAATTAAAAAAGTAGAAAAAGCTCGCATTTACTTAATTGCAGACACACCATCACAACACTTCAGAGAAATCATAAGCTGCGTTTTACACACACTGGCTGCCAAGAGGTACCCAGTGCAAAGTGCCTGGAGGCACCACTTTCTGCAGAGCTGCAGTCCATTACCAGCACATCTCACCTGGCCTGTACCTAACAGTTCCCAAGTCCTGGGCAGAAAACTGTGTTGAGGCTTCCTCCAAACAACCAAATCCATTTTGGAAACAAAATGGAAGCATGCCTATACAAGCATGTTTATGCAGGAATAAAATGTCACCTTTCCACACATCATTATTTTTATTTTTTTTTAAAGTATGTTTAAAACATTTTACCCTTTGTTAAGGACTTTGATGATTTTTACACCAAAGCTGAAAATGCAGTTTTGAATGTCAGACGAGATACAAATTTTATGTTTTTCCTATCATGGATGATTGCTTCATCTGACAATGGAAAATACATAAATATATAAGGCAAAATTTATGAGCTTGATCACCTACATTCTTCAGACTCTTAATTTTAATTCAAAATTGACTCTAAGCGTATTACTTCTTATCATTCTCCTGGGATTAGTATCTTCCATTAATCTTGCACTTATTATCCTGAAATTAAAAACAGAGGCAGACTTCCCAGGTGCCACTCAACTACTTTTAAATGCCACTTTCATTTCCAAATCAAATGAACACATTCACCTCTACATTTTGTCTTTTTCCTCTGTTATGCTAAAACTTCAGTTCAAAGATCTTTATTCCCATGACCTTAGAAACAAGAAATTGTCAAACACGAAGACGTTATCTCCCCAACTCTTCTTTAATGGAGATTTAAGCATTTCATAGAAGCAGTGCTGTTACCATGATGCAGCAGTTTCCCACACCACACTGTCAACATGGCTTGCATTGGGCTGGCTGTCCTAAGCAGAAGGCAGAGCAGACAGCTGAGCACGTCTCAAGCCACTCCAGCTAGATTCATTAGAGCTTGCCTTTCAAAGCCTTTGGTCTCTCTCCTCCCAGAAACATTACAGGACTTGAATGTTGTGAAGCCATCTGCATTAAGTGCTAGGTAGTATTCGACTTACAGCAGTGCGAAGCATTTATAAATGAGCGTTTTCTTCAGAGAAAAAACAAATGTAAAAAGGCATAAAAAGAAGCTTCACAGAATTATCTGCAGCGTTTTTTGACTGCACATGTGCAAATTTGGCCCAGCAGTATTAGCTATCACAAGCTTCTAGAAACAAGCCCTTCTGAGGATTATTCTAAGAACACTCTGAGAATATTAAATACCAATCCATGTATTTTTCATAACTGAGAAATAATTTTGTCTACAGAGCAGAGGGACCCTTTATTTCATCTATTTTGTATGTATCATCCAAAGCAAGGCTGGTTGTTCTTCTCAAGGTTTGTTGTGCTTCTGATTTACGGAATCAAACTCTATAACCCAGAGTTAGGTTATAAAGCAGGTACGTTTATGCAATGAGACGCGTATCATTGGGTGTGTGGGGGATCGTTCCTCCTAACACGCACACCGTAGGGCAAAAGCTTGGTACAGATATAGGCCAAATGAATACACAATCAGTGGATTTTGCATGCATATTCATTATATTCCTGACGTATGGCCCCGCCATGAGCAGTGGCGGTCTTCTTTGATGGTCATGGGAGAAGACCCACTGTCTCTGACAGAAGTAATCCCATCCTGACCCATTCCTTGCGTAAACAGAGTTTCCAGATGTCCTTTTCTTATCTGATCACACATCCTGCTTACCTACATTCCTAAACAAGAGTTAATCCTTATTTTGTCCTCCCCTTACTCACTTCTTAAGTAGTTTAAAGGGAAAAAGAAAAAAAAAAAGGACACCACATATTCTGGCCTTAAACTATTTATCTTCTGCACATTTCACATAAGGTTATTTTCAGCTTCTGTTTTCTCACTTGTGCAATTCAGAGCTTAATCGTTACAGAGAAGTCATTAAATATCAGCAATAAACTTATTTAAAACGAGCAAACAAAAATAAAGTAGAAAATATTGCTGTAAATAAAAATTGTAATCATATCAAATCCAAAATGGGACCTAAATAACTGACAGTGTAGGTTAGCACATCAAAGCGTCACGGGTTATCCTTCGACATAAGTCCGTGACAGGAGGGCACAGCCCCCGGCAAGAAGAGAGGGGAAACAAAAAGGTCCGGAGGGTCTGCAGCGCCGCCGGCCCCGGGCCACGTGCGCTCCGGACAGGGGGAGGGCAGGAGCTGGCCGGCAGCTTTAACAAAGAGAAAACACAACGGCAACCAGCTAAGAGGGAGCCGCTCCGGGTCCCGTCCGCAGCCCCACCCACCGCCCCTTCCCACCAGGTCCTCTGCAGATGCCGCCCCCTCCCCGCCCATCAGGATCCTCAGAGCGTCCACAACAGTAACGGAACCAGAACGCTGACTCGTTAACTCCCACTGGTCCACAGGATGTTCTGATGTGGAATACTGACAGAAAAAAAAAATCACGAAACCGCAACACAAAGCTACGCAATTCCTTTCACTGATGATGCTCTCTAACTGCCACGAGAACAGGAACGAGCCCTTTGATACTAACTGCAAGGTGCACACAACATAGGCGCGTACCTCTGATGATGCCTACCGATCTCCTGTGGTCACTACCTCCCCCTCAGGACTTGCACTGCAAACAACCTGAAACAGGACGGCAGAAGCAAACGACTGGAAGTCCTTAACAAGAGAATAACTGATGTCTGTGCAGCAGCCAAAAGTGTCCTGGCAACTTCTCAGCAGGTCCTAAAATCAGATTTGTTTAAAATCTACTTACGTGATGATGCAGTGAAGAAACTGAGTGCTATGCCTCTTGGTTTCTAAATGGAGAAATAGTACATATACATAGTCTACCATGGAGAAGTAAGCCTGCCTTCTGATAGCTGCTTCCAGAAACAAGTAACTTAAGGGTCTGAGTTTTCCAGATCCATCTACCTTCTCTGAAGTTCTTTGTTCAAGTTGTTCTGCCTCCCTGCACTCTTTTGGTAGCTAAAGATCATGCCCATAGCATTCTGGGGTCTTCTGATCAACTTCAGAAACAACAGAATAGAAACCTAAATAAACCAGTATTACTTTTACTCTGTTTTTTTTGGTCAATTTAAATACTTCCTTTTATGCATGAATAATTTTAAAATATCTATGCGATCAGAGTGTTAAGTTACCTCTTTTGCACAACAGTATTTTTCCCCAAGTTCCTATTTCCCATGTGCCACTGACTCGTGTTTCAGTAACAACATACTGAGAATACGTCATAAACTCACCACATAAGAATTTGCATTGGCCTAGATGGTACTTTTCAAATTGAAAAAAAAAAAAAAAGCCAGCAATGAAATACAGAAATTAAATTTTGGTTGTCTTCATTACAAAATTTCTTACCATGTATCCATCCATCAAATTATAGATAATTTGACTTTTTTTTTTCCTGGAACAAAGATATTCTTTATGAGAGAAGATGTAATATGAAAAATAAAAGATAGTACAGAAAGCTTAAAAGGACTGAACTGAACAGACATCTGAAAGACCAAGAATGCCAGCAACACTGCACTTCCAACCTCCATCAATGCTTCTGTACCTCTGATGGGATTACTGATGCAGTAATTTCTGCAAACTAGTTTCCTGCACTTTCCCATTTCATATCAGATCTACATGAATTCAATGCCTGTTGATGACTGCAGTCAACTAATACGCTGCTCATATAGGATTATTCTCACACCTGTAAATGCAAATAGTTATTCCACATTAGAACACCAAAGAGATTAGAACTCAGAAACTTCTGTTTTTCCATCGCAAATCAAACACAGCTTTTCAGGAAGAAGTCACAGTTAAGTTCAACCAGCTGTTCAAGAAGTTCTGTTTTGATTTTACGCCATATAAGCAGTGAAAGCATGCTCTGAATTTACTCAAAGATTCTCAACTCACCTTTCCACAAGCTCTGCAATGATGTCGTCTTTTCGTGAACGTGAATCTCGCCTCACATTTCATGCAGTTTGGTGCTTGAGAATCTGGAACCCAAACTGGTGCCACCTCACCCAAAGTAGTAAAAGGCTTTCTGGCTGCAGCTCCAAACTGACCAGCTCTGAGATCATTATCTGGACTATCTGGGGCTACTGCAAGGCACGGACTACTAGAGATTCCAGATTCATACTCTTCTAAGTGTTCTCCATTAGTATCGGTAACAGGGGCATTTAATGATGCCTCGCCAGGAAACACATCTGCTGTCAAGTTATCCCCTAGTTGTGTCTTAACAAAGACATTTTTATTTTTAATATTACCTCCACAGTTTGGAGGAACAAGATCATTTTGTAAGTCCGATAATGGCTTTGGGATCTGCAATTTAAGATTTGTAGGTTGTTTTGGTCTTGCACCACCAAAAGGAACACTAACAGACTGCAGATTAGTCACTGGTTTTGGTGAAGTTTGCCCTTGCAGGGATGGCACCTGACTACAGAGATTATGTATATAGTTCTTCTTTACATGGTCACCAGCACTGTTTAAAATAAGACCACTCCCTTCTATGGTCTCATTTCCTCTCTGTTCATAAACATTTGCATAACATTCTGACTTGCTCTCCTCTATCTCCTTTTCCTCAGTTACCGAGTCTTCCTTGGAGGGTAAAGTCTTTGGAACATGAGGAACAACTGGGTTCTGCATTCCATAGGAATCACAACCATTAGACAGAGAGCTTGCTATTGATGTACCCGTCGCATCAGAGGGACTGGACCCTTCAGGCTCATCTGTACCAGTCCCTTTTAAGTCTATGCCTGCCTCCATCTTCCCATCTCCGCCTTCTTTGCTACTACTACATGCCTCATCAGGCTGTTTTGTCTGCAGAAGTCTTTCATTCTCTTCCACAATTTGCTTATTATTAATCTCATTCAATCTAGTCAATTCCCAATTAGTCATCTCCTGAGATTCAGGGTAACGCTCTTCCACACTGAGCACATCAGATGTGCCAAGATTTTTACCACATTCAATGACTTCACTTTCAATGGCACTACCATCCTCAGAGGTAAAATGTTCTGCAACACATTCCTCGTAGTTGCCACTCCCAGCGACATTAGATTGACAAGTTTCTTCAAGCCCAGATAGCCTAGAACATATTTGTTGGGTTGTTTCTTCTCCTAAGCTTCCATTACTTGAACCAGAAGAAAAGTTTTTAACTTCTAGATCTGTTCTCTGAGGAATGTCATTACAGCTAGAATTTTCAACTGATACACAATTTTCTTGCATTTTAATGATACCATCAACAGGTCTCTTACAGAGAGTCACTGTATTAATCCCTGCAGCTGTAGCTTCTGAAAGCCATGAATCTTTACTCATATTAAAATCATCCTTTAAGCAAGAGGAGGGGCATGCAACGGTCAAGGTTTCAGATGAAGCCTTAAACAAATTACTTCTAGACTCATCTTCGGTACATAGCCAATTTACTTGCTTTTCCGTATCTGTATCTTTTTCCATGGATCCATTTACAGTAACACTAAACTCATCACTCTGTTGGTTTTCATTATCCAGTGTAAAGCTAATAGTGTCCATTAGGGACTGACTGTTGTAATTTTTACAATCCAGCAAGTCATCACTTTGCAGTGTTCTTCTGTCACAGTTATGCATAACTGCCACCACTAGTACATTTTTCTCCTCTGGCAAGCAAGCTATACTTCCACATTTCTTTTCTCCAGATTCCACAGCGTTACACTGATCATCCCGATTACTATTTCTTTTAATTAACTGATCGTCTGCTGCTGCCTGATCATCAATCCACATGACTGGAGTCTCTGGGCTCAGGTTAAAATCCTTTCCATTAGCACAGCGATCCTCTCCTCCTGTTGGTGTAGTCACTGAATGAGACAAGGAGAAAGACTTTAATCTCTGCTGACATTCATTAGGAGTTGTAGCTTCATTCACATCGGCCACAGTCGGGTTATATGACAGACGACGTGAAGGTGGATCTAGAATCTGATTCCACTTTGCACCCAACAGCGTAGGTGAAACAGCAGCATCTGAAAAAATTGTTTACATAATTAGTAAGAAAAATTACTGTCCTAGTAGATTCTATTAACTCCGTGGCATTAGAACACCCCAAACGTAAATGAAAAGATGTTCAAACATTGGTAGAATTGTAAAATTAATATCCTTGATCAACCGTTAACATCTTTGATCAACCATTAATTGTCTTGTTGCAACTGCAACAAGATGTTTCTGCAACTTAAGAATTTTAGATCTATCCAATTAGTATCAGGTTGAATCCAAGCACAGATACAGGGTGGAGAACTGCTTGCAAGCAGCCCTGAGGAGAAGAATTCGGACGTGCCGGTTGATGAAAGAATCAACATGAGCTGGCCACGTGCACTTGCAGCCCAGAAGGGCAACTGTATCCTGAGTTGCATCAAGAGAAATGTGACCAGCAGGTCGAGGAAGGTGATTCTGCCCCTCTACTCTGCTCTCATTAGACCCCACCTGGAGTAACGCACCCAGTACTTGGGCCCCCAACACAAGAAGGACATCAAGCTGTTGGAGCGAGGCCATAGGAGGGCCACAAAAATGATCAGAGGGTTGGAGGACCTCCCCTGCAGGTACAGGCTGAGTGAGTTGGGGTTCTTCAGCCTGGAGAAGGCTCTGGAGGAAGCAGCCCCCAGTACCAGCCACTGGCAGCCTTCCAGTACCTGAAGGGAGCCCACAGGTTAGCCACAGAGGGAATTCTAACATAAAGGCATGTAGCGACAGGATGAGGGGAACTAGCTTTAAACTGGAAGAGGGTAGATTTAGACTGGATATGAGGAAGAAATTGTTTACTGTGAGGGTGGTGAGACACTGGCACAGGTTGCACAGTGAGGCTGTGGATGCCCCCTCCCTGGAGGCTTTCAAGGCCAGGCTGGATGGGGTTTTGAGCAGCTTGGTCTAATGGGAGGTGCCCCTGCATATAGCAGGGGGTTGGAACTAGATGATCTTCAAGGTCCCTTCCAATCCAAACCACTTGATGATTCTACTGTCAATTTGGACAAACAATTTTAAAAGTATCCATTAATATATTTTACATAGCTTGAAATGCCTAGAAAGACTCCCATTACGTTCGGCCTCTTTGACAGTACATAAGTAGCAATTAGATAAAGTAAAACTTAAATACTTCAAATATGATAACTCTCATTATAAAATTTATGTGACCTAATAAAACATTTCTATGCTTGAGTCTCACAAAACTACAAAAGCTTCTTAGAATAATGACATTTGGTCTCATTTGTTTAAAATGAATCGCAAAAAACATAGCTACTGAGATGAGGCTCCACAAAGCCTTTCTTTAAAATGTTTATTGAAGACTTTCTGTCAGAAGAGGGAGGAATAAATTTTTAAATGAATAAAGAAGATGAATGGAAGCTGAAGAAATGCTATTAACAAGTTTTGAACACACTCCATATCAAATCAACACATATATTTTCCAAATCTTGAGATACATTTGTAACTCAAAAAAACAAAATTTTATCACAGACCACCCCTTTTCCATTGGTTTTCCCTGTGGAACATCATGCATCTATGATCTTGTTCAAAATTACTCACCTTCGTTTTGCTCAAATTCATCTAAAACCTTATCGAGGTTATATGCCTCTGCTTGGAAATAGTTCTCCATTTGTCAGGGAATGACCACCAGATTCTTGTCTGAACCTGACAAACAGAACAAAGTACAATCAAGTATCCACACTTCAGTTCCTCTGTTTTAAGAGGCAAAGACAACATCTGTAAATTACATTTTAAATATACTACACTCATAAAGCGTAAGTATGTAAATTATTTATGTGCTTAAATTTGCTTAATTCAGATTAACAATCTCCCCAAGCTTGCTTTAAGATTTTAATATTATCTCCAAGTTTATAGAAGTATTTTTTTTAAGTTAGCATGTAAGCAAAATCTTGATTTTTTTATAGCTTTTACGAACATGTGCAGAAGAATATGTTTTTTAAAGTCTTGCCACACACAAAGTAGAAGTGTTGATGTAAACCAGGTGTCTGCAGAAACAACATTTGAAGAATGCAGGTTCATTCTTACATGCTGGCTGTTAGAGGAACAGAAAATACCCTCATCAGATGAATAAAAAATAGTAACCAAACTGGGCTTGCAAATTTGTGTCAGTTCAAAGCAGAATGTATTCCACACCACAGAACGTATAAAATGCAGTGTGTGTGTGTCCCTACGTTTCATTCTGTACATTTTCCAGTTAATGATAGGTCTTTTTCAGAGGCTAAAATAAAGGGATTTTCTTTTCAGGACTTGGGAGGACAATATACACGGGAAACACATCAAATTGATTTCTGCAGTTTAGACAAATCTATGTTTAGAAAATTCTTTTTAGGATAGTATAATAAAAGTGAAAACCATGCAGTTCTTTTGCAGCATTAACTGGGGATCAGCAAAATGCAACCTATGTACAAAAAAACCATCATTTCTCTCATGTTTCAAGCTTTTCATTACTTTTCATTCACTGCAATTTTCATCATTATTTAGACCACTGAGATTTTCTTTCCACCACAAAACAGAAGGAAGGAGTTTTGAAAGAACTGCTACCATAACTGCTGAGGCAAAAACACAATCAACAATACTGCCCTGAAAACATCAAAGCCAGTCACATGCTTTTACCCTCCCAGCTCACCATCAATGCTTACCTCAGCATCTGATAGCATTGTCTGAACTTTTTACATTCAAAGAAAACATTGACCTCGACCTAAGCATTTAAACAGAACAGTCAGAGCCAGCAATACTCTCTAAGCCATTTCAAAAGCCAAACGATGATGTCAGTGCAGCCTTCCTTGTATGCCACATTAATGTCTAACTGTAGAAATCACCATAATGATGAGAGCAAAACTGCTCCAACATCAGTCAGAAAATAACAGTACCCAGAAAATGAGAAAGCCAACTATGCACCAATCTGAAGATCCAGCTTTTGGCTTCATTGCTACCACTGACTAGTTCACACAGCTTTGAACAAGTAGCTTAAACTCTTTTTCTGTTTTTGTAATGTCTCCTAGGCTAGTAGTATTCTGATTCACTCATTTCTCAGAGATGCTTCGAAGGTTCATACTTGAAAAGTTGTTGAGGGAGTAAACAGGTGTTAGTAGAATTATGCTACTCTTAAAGTGCCTGCTTTAGTAATCCTCGTTTGTGTGATAGGCAAGCACCAGAAATCTAGCAAAGGGCACAGAAGTCAGCAGTTCATCAAGAGACAATACACTCAGGTTAAAAAGGAAGATGACAAGGGAAGAAAAAGAATAGGAAAAAAAACAAACAAAACCAAAATCATTAAATAATCTTCTACAACTGCACGTAATAAATAACATTTTCACCTTTTCACCTTAACAGTGGGAAGATGGTCTTTGTGCTACTGATGACTTAGAGCAACAAGACACTGTGATTCATTTCCTGAAAACACTACCAGTGAAGGCATTTTCACTGAGAAATGTGTGTCATAACCTATATACCATAAAGAGAGACCTTGATTAGATCTGTTCTCTGAACACCATCCAAAATATTCTCTTCAGAGCTGGCTTTCAAATGCTGTGAAATATAGAAATGGAGGAGGAAGGGGTGAGAACCTTGTTTTACAGTAAGAAACAGCGTTAGACCTGACAGCTAGACCCCAGCTCAACTAAAAACCAGCCCCTTCACACTAGAGATACAGACAAGAAACAAGTCAGAGGAACTTTCCCATTTAACACTAGACATTGTTTTAATGTTATCTGTGTATTTCTAAAATTTGAGGAAAGCATCAGCAAGGTTTATTTCAATTACTACAACATTAATTTTTTACATTATTTAACACACTTGCTTTCCTGAAGAAGGTAAAGCCAGGTTCTGACCTCTCGCTGTGGCAGTGTACTCTTTGATCCCTTAGGCATCTATTTTAAGGTCCTCCTGAGCTATCCTGCCTGCCCAGTCAAGCCATTATAAATCTTCCACAGTACTTTAACTAAAACAATTACATTTAGTATACAATCAAACCAAAGCAAATACTTCCCCTTAGACATACAAACAGTAAATTCATTTGAACTACAACCAAACTGCAAGAGTTTGTAGGTTCTCTTGCGCCTTTCCCTTTTACTCCTTTCAATGGCTTGATGAGAAGCATCTAGGCCAGTTCTGTAAACATCAATACTGAAGTTAATTAGAATCTGTTCCAATAAATGTTTTGCTTCATTTTTTTTCCCACTCAGAGTTCTGATCATCCGCCTCATTTAATGCACTACAGTAAAATCCTTCTATTCAAAATGCCACACAAGTTCACATCCACGTGTAACAGATTTAACTTATATTATAAATAATGATAACATTCCAGTCTAGCAAAACCCCACCACTAGGATCAATGATACAAATAATATTTGTCAGTGGAAGCACACTAAGACTGAAAAGTAACATCCAGAATTCTTGTTTAATAGAGTTAAACTGTGACACTCTCTGAAACCACCACAATCAGATTTCAGTGCACTGCCACTGTCAAAAAGGACATCCAGTCAAGGCATTCGCTTGGACATAAACTCAAACCACAGTATGGGTGGCCCCAAAATGGGCTACAAGCAGCAATCTGTTTGTTTTGTTTATTTTAGGGAAGATAATGATTAGTGACAAGCAAGTTGATGGGGAAGGAATGTGAGGCTGATTACACAGTTGCTGAAAACATGCTTTAAAGTAACTCTTTAAACCACTGCATTTTGACTTGGTGTATCTTTCAGACATTCAGAAGAATTCACAATAGCTGACCACTCACACAGCTTTGAAATGTGACTGTAACACTGATAAAATTTACAAGTAACTCAAATTTATGTACACTACAGCAATAAGGCATTTTTACCCTAACATTTCCTAAATTCAGTGTTTTTTGCAATCAAGATTCCTCAAACAGAACCACAGAATGGAAGTTGGAATGGAAGTTGGAGTTGGAAGGGACCTGAAAGACCACCCAGTCTTAACACTCTGCCCTGGGCAGGGTTGTTTCCCACCAGACCAGGCTGCCCATGGCCCCATCCAACCTGGCCCTGAACACTTCCAGGGATGGGGCATCCACAGCTTCTCTGAGCAGCCTGTGAGAGTGCCTCTCAACCATTTCAATAAATAATTTTCTACTAACCTCTAACTAAATGTCCTTTTAGTTTAAAACTGTTCCCCCTTGTCCTAACCAGACCATGTAAAAAGTTGGTCTTTGTTTTATTTGTAAGCTCATTTTAAGTTCTGAAGGGTCTCAGTGAGGTCTCCCTGAAGACTTCTCTTCTCCAAGCTGAAAAAGCCCAGCTCCCTCAGCCTTTTGCTGTAGGAGAGGTGCTCCAGCTCCCTAATTCCCTTTTGCACCCAACCAAAGAGAGCAATGTTAGACTTTCACAATAAATGTTGTCATTTTTATTTACCTTAGTCAAAGTTTGGCTTTTAAATCTTATATCATGGTTCTATAACATCAAAAAATACAAGTATTCAGGATTCAGAAACCACATGTCTAAGAGTAACAAGGGCATATAAACAAGACTTGGAATTTTGTCCCCATTTCCTTACAATCCCAATGGGTCAGTACTTCATAACAATTCTACGAAACGATAATTTTACTAAAAGCAGTACTAACATTAAAACATCTAATATCTGTGAGTTCAATTTTGGTCCAATATGTAGAGATTTTTTTCTATACTTCTAAAATGTAAACAACTACATGTAACCACTGGAATTCTGAAGCTCAAATGCAGGTGCACAAGCATGCACTGAGACAAAATCCAGACTGATGGATGCTCATAATGCAAACTGAAGAGGGAAAACGTTTTGTTTTTTTTTTTAAATAAACATTACTGTTATTTCCACATACGACATACCAGGATACACAGAGAACCTTTTATTCTTAAACTCACAGTCACTAAACTCTCAGCCACTCCAAAAGAGATCTTATTGTCCATGCAAGTAGGTATTTCTCTGAAAAGGTCAGTTGTGAATCCTCGGATCTAACATTCAAAATTATAATTCTTATATAAAAGAACACTTCAACCTCAACACTTTTCCTGGGGTTCTGCCCAAGGAAAAAAAAAAAAAAAAACAACTGTGAAATCCACGAAAGTTCTTACTGCTCTCTTCCTGACAGAAACGGAGCATAAGTACTCATGTTCCTGACATACAACCATAATGCCTCTTGATCAATACACTGTCAGCATCTCATATATTTAACAGTTTAAGATCTAATACTTCAACTGCACAGCCAGTAACCCAAGATCTAAAGAGATAACAAAGCGCTCTAAAACAGCACACTACAATAATCTGGTAGCTGTTGTCTCCATGGACGAGAATTTATTTAAAATATTTATTTGATGGTCTAACAAAAATAAAATCATACATATTCCTTTATAAGCCTTTGGAAACTTTGATTGTAACTTACAGGTACCACTAAGAAAGTTTGGGAGAGCTTGGGGACTATTCTAGTCCCAAACCTTCTCTTAATTTGAAAGAAGAAATGACATTTTTTAAGGGATCATTCATAGCTGGGAAACTCTTCAAGCCATGGCATCGAGAGACACTGAGGAGCAAACACGTAAATCAAACTCTGGAAAAGTAATGACAAAGACATGAACAGATTAGGAAGAAATTTCAATGGCGATTTTAGCTATACAATGCCAAAAATGGGGCACCTTTTAAACTAGTACATATTGGAATGAACAATATGAGGATATCGTGCTAGTGCAAGCAGAAGACATAAGCCTCCAATCCTGTGAAGAACATTAAAACAAAACACAAACACACACACAAAAAAGGAACATGCAATCTGACAATCAGATTATCTTCAGGCTCCTGTTGGATCACAGATCAGGCACAATTCATAAACTCTGCATTTTACTCATTAATCTCTTCACAAAACAGCATCTTCACCTCTAAAGCCTAAAAACTTAAGTTTTAACAAGATCATATGCTTTACCCTCCCTTAGCATCTAAACAGAAAGCTTCATGTACCAAAACGTTCATATACAGAAGCAGAATTACTATCCTAGCCATGACAGCACTTAGACCTAAAACAAACTTCAGTAGGTTACTGGAGAGGGAGGGAACCAAGCAAAAAGGACAGAAAGATCTTAATTAATAGTTGTTGGTATTCCGAACAGGCTTAACCTTGGAGGCTGCCTCTCAAGATAACTCAGATGTCCTACATGCCTGCTTTTTCTTGGGAAAGGATATGTACAATTAGATAGGCTTTGTGTTGTACCTGCAAAGCAGCAAGACTTACTTGTTTTGGTCTCTGCAACGAGGAATTACATAACCTATGATCTTCCTTCCATGCTGCATGTCTTACATTACCTTCAAGAATCCTTCACCACTGGAACTGACAGCATTTCAGTTTCTCCACTCTAACAGTAGCACATGATCATACTAACACTACATAATAGAAAAATGCACCAAAATGAAATAATACCAGCATGCAACTGTTGATGTCACAGAAAAGGCCTCCACATCAGGCAGTACAGAAACAGGCAGAATAAGATTGCAAGACTTTCTATCACACTGCCTTGTGTGCAGACTTCTGTTTCAAAACAAAACTGTAAACATAGAAATTTCAGTAAACACTTACCAAACAAAATACTCAAGCATTTTATTGTAGCCATCAACAAAAACACTTATGAAAGGCTCCTAAGATGAAAGACACAAGGGTCACAACCAGACTGAAAACAAGCATTGCTCATTCATCCTGAGTTTGAGTCCAGAAAATGTCATCATCTCACTGCGTGACAACACAGAACTGACTATCAACTGGACAAACTGATTTGTTAATTCTAATGCTCCTCAAGACCATCTTCAATCTCAGGAAAAAGTGTCCGTGTATTTTTGCAGCTCCCTTCAGTGACTTTTATATTATTTGCCCCAGGAATACAAAGTCAAGCACCTCTATTTTAATGAAGCGGTTGGTTAGAGATTTCAGCATTAGTTGTACTTTTAAGTGATAAGGCCTGCCTACAGCACAGACTGAGGAAGAAAGACTGCCTGCTCCCCACTCCCAAGACATCTCTGCTCTGTAACAAGACGATTACTCTCAGTAAAGATCAAAATCACAAAATGCTAAAAATACTCCATTATCTTGGGTACAAGATAACATACATATGTACGGGTGCACATACAAATGTAAATCCATACACATGCATAAGAACTCAAGCATTTAACATACATATCCCTAAACCATTATATTCTAAAGAGAAGTTGCCTCTTACCTTTTTTCTTATACATTCGTTAAGAAACAAATGACCCTGTGCCTACTCATGATGACTGCAGCACAATCAGCCAGATCTGCTGAATCAGTGTGTTCTTTTTGGTCCTAAAAAGAAAATATAAATATGCATTTTGTAACTGGTAGTTCTGCCACAAGTGAGGTTTCTTCAATGCTGCTAACACAGATACATACGGCAAATGCTGCAAGCCTCTAAATGATTTATATTACATATGCAGCCTTTAATTCAGGGGTCTATGCATTATGTCACTATTGTACTCCAATATTCTCATGAAAAAGGCTTCTAATAAAAAGCACATTGCTACCTACTGACAATTATTCTTCATTTAATCATAAACTCACAGAGTGAGACAGCAACACTAATTGTTTTTGTATCCCTCATGACCTTGACTGCAATGCTATATTTATAAAGCTAGTCTACAGTTCATTATACAACATTACAGTAGGCCTTCCAAAAATAAAAAGCTAGTAGCTTTGATACTAGACAAAAATTCATGACCCTCTGAGTTCTGTAAACTGCGTTTATCAGCTTCCCACTGATTTTGTTGTAGCTACACAGTTTTTGTCTACAAATTATTCCTCCTACAACCCTAGGTAGGCTCCCTTCACTTCCTATCAGCTTATTCTCTCAAATACCATTATGGCATCAACACTTAATTGCAGAGAAGACCCAGGCAGAAAAGCCTTCAGAAGTACCTTGTTCTCCTAATTACAGCATTTTTCAATGTCAGGTGATCATTTTCATGGTCTACATCCTGGCACACAACAGAGCTCAAGAACCCAATACAGCCATGAGAAAAGAAGAAAGGCTAGTAGTTTTAACAACCAAACAAGAACAAGGACTGAAATAAGTTAAGGTACTGATATTTGACCTGATAGGCAGTTGAAATATTCATTAGCACTCTGATGAAGCAGCTGCATGTATGTTAGGGAAAAAAATAATAATCCTAAAACTCCAACAAACAAACAGAAGAAAAACAAACAACAACAAACAGTTTTCCACATATTAAAATAATATTTGGTGTTACACTACAAATTGAGGTTGTTTATTATTCTTTTTAGAAATAAGCTACAGTAATAATTCCAGGAAACGAATGAACTGGAGAATAGCACTCTTAGTAGTACCATTTCCAAATTCAGAATAAAATCACACAGCTTTGCCTGCCAACAGAACCGTTCCTGTAGGCAAAATAAAAAATTTTATGTCATGTGTATTTCAACCTCTATAAGCTGAGTTGTGGATATTTGGGAAATATTAACAATTATTATATTACAAAGTTTTTCAGATGGGCTTCTTAATGCACGCAAAAATGAAGGTGTGCAAAAATTCAATTCTACTGAAAGTCTTCAGAATGATGAGATGTGAAGTAACACAGCAGCTGAGCAAGGTATCATCACCATGCTCCTTCCTGGTCTGTAGGCAGAAGAAAATGATTTGGTTTCCATGACCCTTTTGCAAGATAATTCTCTTTGCAATTTATGACTAGACCTATCAAGTGCATCAGGAACATCAAACACATTTCACACTAAGCAGTCAGTCATACATTAACCATAAACTTCAATCACTACCAATAAGAAATGGATCAGACCTAGCAACGCACAGCTAAAACATGCCGTGCTGTTACCAGTGCTCTAAGCCAGCAAGCCTACCAGGAAGGCAATATTCAAAGCAGTAATATAGTTTTACTATTCACTGCTTTTATTCTGATTCATTTTCCATGTTCCATTCTTACCATGTAATAATTTTTTGCCCTTAACACAGAGGAACTCAGATTCAGACAATAACCAGCCTCTGAAGAAAGCTTTGAAGAGCTGTTACCTGGAGGTCTTACAGCTTTTTGTTTACAATTCAACAATTCATCACCACTTTCTCCTTTCAAAGATTTAAGCATACTTACAGATATGGATGTATTTATTAACAAAAGAAGTTAGAAAGGAAAAAAAGTAAATTGTACCACTTGGATTTTATAAGAGAAATGAAACGCAAGTTGACAAAGTCAAGTTCTTTTTCCAAGAGTATATTAAAACAGAATCAAGAAGAATAACTACAAAGGAAAGCCAAGAGTATCTACAACAGTGCAAAAACTAGTGATTATTAAGCCTTTCTTACTGCTAAAAAATGGTTCCATCACACTTTCAAAAAACAAAAAACAACAACAACAAAAAAAAAACCCAAAAACCTAATACATATTTCCACCTAAAAACTGTGTATCTACTGAAACATAAGACCACAAAGGAAGGAGGCCCTGTGTCTCTGCTGTTCCAGATTGCTTACTTGGTACATTTCACAGTTTCTTATCTCTTCTGCTGATGGCTGGCTGAACTTTTTGCCTCCTGCCCTCCAGTGATATCACTCAGGTGCTTCTTGGTTAAAATACTACATATATGATTTCCCTCAGGAGCTCCAAGAGGGTGTCTGCCAATTACTGCAAAAGCAAAACAGAAACTGAAGAGAAATTTGACAAGCAGAGACGTGCCCAGAATAAAGAAAGGATGAAGAATAGAAAGAGAGAGCTCTAAAAATATAAGGTTAAAAATATTTTCAACAAAAAGGAATGTAAAAAATGTTTACAAAACCAAACGGAAATAATCCGAACAGGAATTGGAATAGCTTACAATAAATAAAGAGACTGAAAGAACAGCAATTTTAACACTATGTTAAAAAAAAAAAAATGCAGAAAACTCAAAGCATGAAGAGATGCTAAAAAAGGCTTCCATCAACTGGCAAGGATCCAACTCATCACTACACTACAGATCCTCTATACTGTGCTATCAGTGAGAAGATGTCTTTGAGTAGGCAGAAATACATCTGCAGCCATTTTAATGCACTTTGTTATTGCAAGATTAATTGAATAAGGTATTATCAGAAATGCAAACCCAAATTTCAGTGCTGGCATCTTAAATTCCTACTTGTCTATTCACCGGAACCATCAGATGGGAGACTCAGAGAGATGACATGCAGTGAATGTACTCAGGTCTCAAACACTGCAAGAACAAAAACTGCAAAATGTAAAATACTTTAAGCAGGAGTGGAAACAGGTAAGGAGCTTCAGGTCACAAATCAATTAGACAAAACCAATTATTTTCAATGAATCTGAATAGTAAGTCTTCACAAGTGGAAAAGGTGGGGTTTTTCCTTCACTCAACTGATGAAATACTTTGAATAATGGTAAATTATCTTTTGCAGTTTATCACTGTAACAGTTCCTTACTGGCCTCTCACAGACGAAACATCAAGTTTCACACATATGTGTTTGATTATTTTTTAAGAATTAATGTAAATAGAAAGACAAACTACTGCCTAGAACCATTCCTCCCACAAACCAGTCCTCCACACCAGTCTCAGGATATGCTGTCACAACAGCACCCATATGGACAGCATACATCCAGACCAAGGAATGAATGGAAGCTTCATTCTGCAGTGCTGTTGTCTTTCCTGAACTTCATCAATTCTCAAACAGCTATTCATCCCATACAAAGACACTACTGGGCTGTTTTCATCTAGCATATGCCAAACAGAAGGAAGGGGGAGCGTGAGAGAACATCTGTGGTGTAGCAGTAGCTGTATCTGAGTCACATGCATGAAAATGGCTGCAGTGGCAAGGGCTGCAGATTAGACCACGAATTAAACATGAATTGTTCTCTTTGTAAGTTAAGCATGTAGCTTGCAATGTGACCCAAAAAATTGTTTTCAAAATTCAGAGGGTTTTTTTTTTCCAAAAACACCTTGTCAAAATTTTAAAATTCCATTAAAACGTGCCTTAAATCCACTCAATGAGAAATACTAAAAACATAAGCAAGAGATGAAATTATAGCAAATACAAACAAGATAGTCCCTGCTAATCCTTTTCCTGCACCAAAAACTCAAGATGCCCAGTTATCCTTCATTTTAATGACCATAATTCTCTGGTGCTCCTCCTAGTCAACACAGATTAATCAAGGAGTAGACTGGGGCACGGCAGGCTAATTCTGTGCAATACAACCCCGGCTCTCAATCCATGACTGCTGACAAAAGATAAACTATTTCAGTGTTGTGGTGGTTTGTCCTTTTTTACCCCAGATAATTCCACAAACAGAGATGGACGAAACCTGAAGCAGTGTACAGTTTCTCTAATTATTTCAGTAATGCTTGCATTTTTTCCTTTTACTTTTCCCCATGCTTTTTTAAAGCTATTATTCCCACTTCTGTCTCCAGCCAAGTTTCCGAGAGCTGACATTCACGTGTGCCAGAGCAGCAGCAAGGCAGTCAAAAGAGCAGCAACTTCAAAGAAGTTGTATAGAAAGTATCACCATCAGAAGTAACAGGGAGACAAGAAAAAATTACAGCAACACTACCAACCTTTGCCCTCCATTAGATGAGAGAAAGCAGCCTAACTGAGAAGGACACCTGCTTTATAACAGCTTAGAGTAGGATATAATCCCCAATTCCTACCTTTTTTGACTGATTTGATGAGAAAGAAATTGCTTTGCTCTCCTAGTGCAAACACCAGCTTGCCAAAAGGCCCATCCTTTCCCAGCACACTAACAAGGCAGGCCCGTCAGCACCTGGAGACAAGAACCACATGTCCTTCTTATATAACTACTTTTGACTGGCTCCAGAAGTATCCTTCACCGGCTCTCTGAAAGAACAGACAGACAGGTTTGCACTGCAGTGCTGCCTTCAACGCCAGCCTTCCCAGAAGAGTTCAGGAAAGAGAAAATCCTAGTCTGAACTTACATGTTCATAAAGCTCACTTCAAATTTTAGTGATTTATAAACCTATGTTATATAAAATGAAGTGTTAAAAAGTCCAAGTTTGAAATGCTGTAAACTATAAAGAATCCAAGTACAGTGTATTAAACATTAATACGAAGCCACGTTTCTTACTCTGTCCATGGATTCTGTGTAGTGTTATCAATCTAACAGCGCACATTTTAAAAACATCTGAGGATTGTCATCTATCTTTTATTCATCTGAAAATTAAGTTAAAATGAAGAATAAGCGTTAAGCATCTCAGTGCAGACTGATCTTGCCTTTACAGAACCACAGAATCGTTAAGGTTGGAAGAGACCTCTGAGATCATCTAGTCCAACCCCAACCCGCCCCCACCACGCCATGCTCACTGACCACATCCCTCGTGCCACAGCTCTGTGGTTCTTCAGCAATTCTGGGGACAGTGACTCCACCACCTCGCTGGGCAGCCTGTGCCAGTGTGACCACTCCTCCTGAGAAGAATGTTTCCTCGATATCCAACCTGAACCTCCCTGGTGTAACTTTGACCATCACCTCTTGTCCATTCGCTTTACCTGGGAGAAGAGGCCAACACCTCTCCTCATTACAGCCTCCTTTCAGGGAGCTGTAGGGAGTGATAAGCTCACCTCTGCACAGACCACTGCTTCAGATATTTCTTAGATTTGGGCAATATAGGAAGAACTGACTAAGGTCCCCCAGAATCACTTAATTAAATACCAAGGAACTGCCCTTTTTATAAAACCAGGGGGACTGATACTTGCAGGTGCTGACAGCAAGATCCATATGTGATAATAAAAGCCAGAACAGCCACATGATCAGAATGGGACAAATTCAAAGGACAACAGGCAAAGAGGGAAACCACTCTGCTACCATTTACCAGCCCATCAATTCTGAGTTGTACCCACTGGGGAGAGAAGCTGCTAGAACAGACACAATTTATGCACTCAGCTGCTCTTTAGAGAAAGGCCAATCTGTACAGAAAAGAAGTCTGGAAGACTGCAGTCACCTCTTACAGAACATCAGTTAATTGTTTACTAAAGCTACCTCTATCAACACAGTTGGACACATCCTCTTTCCAATGCTGCTCTGGCCACACGTTTATTCTTTTATCTAAAATCTTTCCCACATACACTTTTAATAGGAAATATCATTTTAACAGACAGCAAACAGTTGTTATTTCTCAAATCCTTTGCAGAGTTAGATCCCCATCGGTCTGAAAACAAACTCAAAGATCATGAATGCTTCTTTCACACTCCCTTCAATGTGAAATCATCTCAAGGAAGTAACTTTTAATTTCTACTAACAATTTTATTTCTCCTGTTGTATTGACCTATTTATACCACGCTGAGATACACACACACAAATACTGATGCATTAACAACTACTTTTGTCTAAAGAAATGCAGGAAAGTTCATTCCTTTTGTTTGTGATCACAATCTAACTGTTCTAGCTGATACTCACTGTGGGTTAGGTCTCAAGGCATCTGTAACTGGTAACTCACTCAATACAACTCGATACAGCCATGGCAACACTGCTGCACTGCTGCTTCTGAGCATGATTCTCATTTACGCCCAGCGCCATTAACATCCTTTTAACAGTGCTGAAGGGACTGAATGCTACCCAACAGAACCATTTCTCTCTCTCACACACACACACACACACACACCATGTCCAGCTCCCAAGGTGTGCACAGACCCTTCCCTCAAGCATCCATGTGTTCAAAATCCCTAAGTTCAGACAAGCTTTGTTAACTACCAAAGTGCCACTTTCTGCATATTTCCTCAAGGAAAAAAGTACAATTGCACCTACAGCCATCTGTGTAAAAATGACACGTAATGACAAAAAATAAACAAAGACAAAACACAACCACAAAAGGACATCACAGTAAAAGAATGAGGGAACAAAGACACTAAATATATACACACGTATATTACCTGCCAATCTCAACAAGGAAGTTCTAAATCCCAAACTAAAATCCAGTCCTGCAGAAGTGTACAAAAAAAGTATGTGCAAATCTATTATAGACTGACATGCATCTTACATGTGACACATTAACTAAAAGTAAAGTAAATAAAATATAAAGGACATTATACCAGTGCACTAACAATTTCTTGAAAACACGAAAGTATGTAGGTAGACAGACGCCTACAGTAATGATCTTTTAAACTTTAACACTAATAAAAGTATCAAGAAAGAACAATACATGAAGTATACTGGGATATTATTTAGCTTTCATCATTTATACAAAGCCACAGTGGGAATCAATGCAATTTGCTGTTTCAGTGAAGTGGCTATTCCAACACACAGGTTGAAATTTGTTAATAGCCCAGAGTAAGTGTGTTTTATGCATATGCTTATTGTGAACTAACCAATATTCCACTCATGATGCAACTCGGTAATGCAGTAACTACTAATGCACTCCGCAGAAGAACAGGACAGCAAACAGCGATTGCCTGTATACCTGAATACAGAGCATAGAAGGAGCACAGATGGGACAGCTGCACCTTCTTCAACAAAACATAAGTCTGAGATGCAGGTAACAGCATGCATTCCCACTGTAATACAGAAAAACAAGTGGTTTCAAAAAGACTGCCAGATAAATTTAAAAAACCCTAATAGGCAAGGAGGAAACTTGCCTGTCATGCAATCTCAGTTCATATTAAAAGTTCATTTATCTGCATTACAGAGCAGATAAGGTATAAAAAATTACACTGACATGACTGGTTCACGAGGCATAGTTAAAACTGTATACTTTAAACATGTAATTTCTGTCTCTTCTCCATTCTGCTAGGAAAGCTCATCATTCACAATTTCAGTAACACACATTTGAAGAGAACTTACGTGTTGAGTTCAGTACTATCACTTATCAAGTTTTGTAGTTTTCTATTTGATTTCCTACGGAAATGAGGATTATGACATCACATTGTTCACCTACTATTCTTGTACTGGTTAAAAAAACAAAAACAAAAACCTACATTCATAAGAATTAGTATCTGCACAGTAAAACCCAAATGACACTTCTCCAAAGAAAAGGCAAGCAGGATTCAGCTGCTTTATGTATTTTTGGGAGCAACCTGCTGGGCAATCAGTGCTCAGAATTAAGGTGTCATGTGAGAATGCTGCAGTTACTGCAGAAGGGGAAAGAAGGGAGGACATGGTAAGAGGTAAGAACTATTTAAATCTACAGGATTTCAATCTAATAATGGTAGAACAACATGCTTACAAAGCACTTCAAAGAACTTGGGTACATACAACATCATATTCAGTTTACACTACAAAACTCACATCTCCTAATTTAAAATCAAGCACAGTTCTCTTCATTACCAGACTACTGAAGAATTTCCCTGCTACTTACAAAATCTCACAGATTCTGAATACTTACGGGCAGAAAAAAAATTGGTCATCAGAAATGAACCCGGATTTAGATATTCACTGCTTCAAGCACAGCGATGCCCGTTCCTGTATCAGTCTGCAAGACTTGACCAACACACTGCACTGACTCAACCAAGAAAACCATTAAGCTTTTCTAAGCATCAGGCTTGGCATTAGCCAAGGCAAGTTCCTCACTCTTGCATGACATCAGGCAGCACGCCCCCTGAATCTGTGATGTCCTAAGACAGGTAAGCGTGACCCCTAATCAACAGCTGGTGGTGCTAACACACATGGAGCTCTAAGAGACAAGTTCTTCTATTTCATACCATGGTTATTTAAGAAACCACCAGCACCAGATATCCATGCTGCTTTTGCAATAGACAACAGAAGCCCACTTGCCTTTCTTGTTCCACCACACAAGTAGAAAAAATAAACGTGCTGCCAATTCAGTCACTGAACTTCCCAATCTGTGCGGAAACAAACTTGTTTTCGTTTAAACTCAAATGCAAAGGCCACAACTCAACCACTTGAAGAGGGACTTTCTTCAAGTCTTCAAGTCTAAATTTCTTTCTGTCCTTTATCTGCAGCAGATGACTGGGGTAGGGATTACCCAAATCACCCCCAAGCACATCACCAGAGTCACTTCCCAGAGGTGGCTGCTTGTCAGGCACACCAGGCTCAGCACAAGGTCTGAGCACAGCACAAAGGAATACATAACACTGCAACCACAGACCCGCAGAGTGGGAGAAGTGATGGAAGAACAAAAACCAGAAGCAAAGCTGCCGAAGAAGAAAAAGAAAAAAAAATGAGGGAACAGTTTCACTGAGCAGGTTGAAAAGAAAAAAAAATAATTAAATACATCAGATCATAGAATCACAAGGTTGGAAGTGACCTACAAGATCATCCAGTCCAACCATCTTCACACTATCACAAGCACTGAACCAGATCTTGCAGCTCCTCATCCAGGCGCCTCTTGAACACTGCCAGGGACGGCCACTCCACCACCTCCCTGGGCAGCCATTCCAGCACCTGAACACCCTGAGAGAAAAAGTTCTTCCTTAAGTCTAACCTAAACCAAGTACAACTTGCTGCCATTTCCCTGGGTCCTGTTCGTTGCCTAGGAGAAGAGGCCAAACCCCTCTTCACCACAGCCTCCCTTCAGGAAGTTGTAGAGTGCGATGAGGTCTCCCCTGAGCCTCTTCTCCAGACTAAACAATCCCAGCTCCTTCAGCTGCTCCTCACAGGACTTGTGCTCCAGGCCCCTCACCAGTTTTGTTGCCGTTCTCTGGACACGCTCCAGGGCCTCAATGTCTTTCCTGTAGTGAGGGGCCCAAAACTGAACACAGCACTCGAGGTGTGGCCTCACCAGTGCTGAGTACAGGGGGATGATCACCTCCCTGCTCCTGCTGGCCACACTATTTCTAATGCAGGCCAGGTGCGATCTCACCCAAGATGATTTGCTCCATTTCCCCAGTACCAAGGTCAGGCTGACAGGCCTATAGTTCCCCGGATCCTCCTTATGGCCCTTCTTGAAGATGGGAGTCACATCAGCAAGCCTCCAATCCTCTGGAACCTCTCCAGTTAACCAGGAGCACTGATAGATGGCTGAGAGTGGCTCAGCAATCACCCCCACCATCTCCCTCAGCACCAGAGGGTGCAGCCCATCCGGTCCCATGGACCTGTGACAGTCCAGATGGAGGAGGAGTTCTCTGACTGTCTCCACCTGAATCACTGTAGGTGTTCTATGAGTAGCATCCCAGACTTCCAGATCAGGGCATAAAATGCCCAGAGGATAACTGGTCTGGCTATTAAAGGCAGATGTAAAGAAGGCACTGAGGACCTCAGCCTTCTCCTTGTCCTCAGTGGCCACATTCCCTACTGCATTCTATCTGCAGTTTTTGTCCTGTTACCTCCCCAGACTTCCAATAGTCAGTCTGGCTAACATATCAAGTAATACGTTTTACACATTTTCATCTGATTTGCCAATTATTCTTGAATTTATCATAGCTACATATTTACTATACATTCAGACTCACACATGGCTTGTGCTTATCTCAGCAATCCCAAACCAACCATCCAGATCACATGCAGAGTGCAAACAGGCGAGTCAACGTGTGCACTGAGTTCAAAGAGGAATTTTGACACTACAAAACTGAATCTGGAAACAGAAAAGCTCCTCTAATAGTCAATGTCATTCACAAATGCAGAAGCCATTATGGGATTTAGAAGGCTCTTTGATGTGCTTCTTACAGTGAACATCACCAACTCCTTTTAAGTTCATTGTACTACTTTTTAGAGGAATGTATCAGCATGTGTTTCTTCACTGGTAATCTATGAATTTTGTAATGCATTCCACCCTATTATTTCCACAAACAAAATAGAAATGTTTACACTGAACTCATGTATAACAACTGAGTTATAAATAAAAAAGTTTCAATATACCATAGAGATAAACTAAAATTTTCACATGACAGTAGTGTAAAACATTACAAGAATCTAGAAGTAAGGCAAATGATTACTAGGGTAACTATGGCACTTCTGTAATTGAAAGAGCACATGTGAACCTCTGACATAAGCGTGGCTTAATTGCCAATCATCACCTGGTAGGAAATGACCTCTGATCTGAGTGCTGGGAAGACGGAAGGACAGGTTCCTTCCAGCTGCCACTTCAACAACAACAACAAAGAAGGGAACATGAGACCAATACTGACCATTCTGCATTTTTAGGCAGCCCTATGGATGTACTCTGGCAAAACTGACACAAGTCAGTAAGCAGGATTCACAATGAAACGTTACCAGTAAACACAGAAAATACAGTCTACCAAATTATGACTCTTAACAGGGCAAGAGATTTGTGCAATACATGCAAAGGCTCAAAACATTTCCAGTATCTCCAATCATTCCCAATTCCTCTGTCACTAATCACCAATTGCTGGGAAACAGTCCTAAAGTAGTTACCAAAGTGAAATCTACAGTGAAGTATATTCATATACAAATAACAGCAGAAAAAACAGTTACAGCTTTGTCTACATTAGGCCTTAGCTCATTTTTTCTAACTACTGCAAACTGCAGTTCAGCTCCAGTCAGGCTAACAAACAGGAGAACAGAGCATTGCATTATTTTATATACAAAGCCATACCCTAAACAAGGCCCAGCATCACTGTGTAGAATATCAGTGGATGCCTCAAGCCTTCATTAGAAAACTTTCCACCTTTGTTAGTACATTGGAACTGAACCAGTAACAGAAATCCAAACCAATTTTAAGAAAAATTATTACCTGGTAATGCAACTTTCAATTATAACGTCCTACTACATTTCACTATGCAATTTATTCCTTAAAAATATATTTTTAAATGCTTCTTGTTGATATTGAAAGGGAGGGAGAAAAGTACAGAAAACAGAAGGAAAAATATAAACTAGTAGCATGCAGTACAGCTCTTCATAGAAAAACAAAGATGATGGTGCATACCAGAATGCTTCTGCATCTTCAACACATCTCCTTAAACAACTGATGTTGAAGTGACCCCACTGACTCACAAGGCAGACTCATCACTTTAGCTGCCATCAAAGTATTAAGAATATAAGCAGTATTTACAGCAAACAAGACATTGATATATTCTATATGCAACACAGAGGTGGCATGCAGGGTGCTATCTGAAAGTGATTCAATACAAAGATTGGTAATTGCTACTTAAGGACACCTAGCAAAATGAAAAATTAAGGCAAGTGGAAGTCCAACCTGAAGTCCACGCACCCAATGCACATTGGACAGAATACTCAAAAAATCTGCATTTGGACACTGTCACTTTAAGACATGAACATACAGTCAGACTGTCATACAATGACATCTCCACATTTTACACAGAAACAAAACAACATCAAAGTTTTGGGTTTTTTTAAACTCTTCTCACCAGCCTTTATAATTGAATTAAACCAACACTAAACTACTGTCCCAGCTTGTACCTACACTGAAAGGATCAGGAAAGCTGTTCGGAGAGCACTCCAGCCCCACACTTGCTCTAACACAGAAACATCTACAGACTGACTCTTCTTTTCCACATGGTTTATCACTTTTTTGTTTGCCTTTTTTATTCTACTCTAACAGAACTATGTGTAAAATTTGGTTGTCTGGACTTGCTTCTTTAATTTAACTCCCACTTGAGCTAAAGAAAGAACTGTGAAGGAACAGTCTATGCAGCACTGTCACCCATAAGCTCCTGGCCACATACTATGGTGCCTTTAACAACTATATTTTTAAAATGACTCCAGTAAAGCCCTTTATAATGGTTTAAGTGACCACTGTCAGATTTTCTCTGCCTTTCATCTTCAGTCGACTTCATGCTGACATGCTGTTATTTCCGAAGAACGAGCATCCATGTTGCACGCTTCTACTTATCTCTTCTAGCATGATCTATCACACTTATCCCTTTGATAACAATATAGCATGTTTTGCTCTCATTGCTAGTCAAATTCATTGGAATGGGCAGATATTCTGAACTCTACTTCAGTAGGAACTACTGTGTAAGTGAAGGATTCTCTTTATGTCTTTTCAAACTTTCCATCCATGGATATAATTTTTCCAAACGTCCAAGATATAACCAAAACAAAGTCAAGAGAAGTGAAAGCCGTTTCTGTCTCCTAAAACTCTTACTTGTTTCAGCCATTTAGATTTACTTACATATTTATTACCAATAAAAAAAGCTTTGTGAACTTACAGAGTCATTGTACTGAAGCATTTCTCAAGGCGTAATACAAACAACAGGAGGGAAAACCTTTCATGTCAGCTCACATTTCTGTTCATTTCAAAGTTCAAGTCTCCTAAGACATCATGAGCAGAGCCCTAAAACAGGATTCCTGTAATCTCTCTCAGCTATCTAATCTCAATCACTGAAAAAACAGCAGCAATTTCATAAAGGGTTCAAAGTAGTCTATTAATATATTGGTACCTTCCAGCAATGTTCTGGATACAATTCCTGATTCGTCAGCACGCACACCAACCAAGAAATTATCATCCCTCTCTTTTTTTTGTCAAGAAGCTCAGAATTATTTGAAGACTCTTAGTGCATCAGGGAGAGCATTCTGATCAACAAAATATTAATACACAATTTATTCCAAAAGCCACTTATTTTTGGCCAACTTCTATTTTACAGCAAACTTCACTCTCATCCTTTCACAAAACAATCACATAAAGAGCCCATAAAAACACAAAACTAAGAAGCTTTTTTCCACTATGGTTTGCACAGCTGGTGGACTGACAGCAACGTACATTAAAAGCTTATCATTCCTCGACCACAAGTTTTAATATTGCCTCTTTGTTCAGCCCCAGCCATAGTCAGACTTCCCTAACTGAAATAAACTGTATTTCATCTCAGCCTTAGCCCCGGGCCTCAGATCCTGAAACGTGCATTTGAAAGTATTTAATCTCTTGCCTAATAACTGACTCAAAGCTAGCACAGAATTAACAGGGTTCAGAATATCAGGGCTCAGAATTGCAGCTTTGTGGTGTTTTTTCTTCTCTCTTCACAAACGAAAGAAGAAAATGGACAATTACAGAACTTCAGATATGTCTGAAGATGATAACTCCTTAGGTTTGTATCAGAGCCTGAATTAGATGGAGGCACGGCTGAGATTTTAGGTCCTTTTTCAGCTTCCATTTCAGGTTCCCCAAACCTCTATGGAGAGATTTCTAATTTTGTCTCTCTTGGGTCAAGGAGATGGCACTATAGCTTTGTATACTATAACTTAAAGAAGAAAGAAAGTGCACCACTGGCTACATACAACAAGGGATTCTGTTGTTTTAACCACTGGAGGAATATCTAAAACCAGGATTCATTCCATGCAATCAAAAATGATTTGTTAATAAAAGCTAATTAAGCTTTAAAACATCATATGGTCAATCAAATGCCGCCCAAAGAAAATAAAAGCTTTTATTCAAGCAGAATATCTATACTTGCTTATTGAGTCCCTTACAGTTCTGGGATCAGCCTGGACCAACATACTGAAGGCAGCATCGTTCTGGAATTCTAATCCAATCTGACCACGCTTAATTTGAAGGTCGCCAGATTTTGACATTCTCTATTCAGTCAACTTCTAATATCTGAATTGGATGAAAGCATGTGTAAGAATTAAACCCTCTGACAGATTGAAAAAAAAAAAAAAAGACAAAAAAAAACAACACAAGCTTTGTCACAAAACAATCAGTAATATCTCTATAAATAAACAAAATAACACCAAAACAGAAAGTCTATCAATTCCCATCTGCCACTTGGTTCTCAGCGTGGTTAGAAGATAGAAGCAGTTCTCCAGCTGCCCTCCATCACACGCACCCCTTTAACCCTAACATTTACGAGCAGGTCACTAACCCAGCTCCGCACAAAGTCTGACATGCCCAAAGCGCTGGTTATTCCTAGACTGAGACACGACCACAGTTTCGCCTAATTAGAGACGTTACAAAACGCATCCCGCCCGCTGGCCACATCCCCATCCCCCCCCCATTGCAGGAAGGACTTGTTACACATCGCGATGAGCAAGTCACATTCGGCGCCCGGGGACAGAGCGCGGATCCGGCCATAACAAGGGCACGATTCGCACACGGGGCTCCTCCCCTGCCTTCTGGGGCGCTGGGCCGGGCCCGGGGTGGCGGGGCAGAGCCTCGCACCGGCACCCGGAGGGGGTCCCGGGGAGGCTGCGAGCCCGCCGCGCGGTCCTCCTCCGGGGGCCGTGCCGGGGGAGGGGTAGGCCGGCGAGCGGCACCCGGGGACGGCGGGGAGCGGCGCCTCGGAGCTGGCAGGGCTGAGAGGGGCTCGCCGCTTTCCCCTCGGCCGGCCGCCCGGCCCCGGGGCTGCACGAGGCGCAAAGGGCGGCGGGGCGAGGGGCGCGCGGAGCCCCCGCCTTATCCCCCCCCCCCCCCCCCCCCCCCCGGTGCTCCCGGCTCGGCTCAGGCGTCGGAGCCCTGCGCGGGGCCTCGCTCCGGGTAGCGGGGCGCGGGGAGCGCGGAACCCCGGCCTCCAGGGCCCGGGGACGGAGGCGGGCCGCGCTCACTCACCTCGGCGGGCGGCAGGCGCCGCCGGGTCTGCATGGCGAGGGGGATCCCGGGGCCGCGCTCCTCCAGCCGCCCGCCGCTCGCTCCCGGGCGGGCCTCCCGCGGGCCCCGCGAGCGCTGGAGAGACCGGCGCCCGCCCTCACCGCCCGCCAGCCGGGCTTCGCTCGCCGGCTCCGCGGCCGAGGCCGCCGCAGCTCCCGGCAGGCAGCGTCCCCTGGCCGGGCCCGGCGGCAGCGCACGGCACTGCGGCACCGCCGGGGAGGCAGTGCGGAGCCTGACGCGCCCCCGCCCCGCCACCTCCGGATCGCACGCCCATCCGCGCGCCCAACGGGGAGCGAGGCGGCTGCTCCGGGGAGCCGCCCGCAAATGGCAGCGCGTGGGAGCCGCGCGCGTCGCACCGGGCGCCCCGCGCTTCACGCCTCCGGACGGCAGCCGGGGACGCCCTACGCCGCGCGGACGCGGCGGGGCACGGGCCGTCCGCTCAAAGGCAGCTCCGGAGAGAAAAAACACACACCGGTTCCTCACGGAAGCGGACTCAGAAGTGCTCTCGGGCCCCGTCGGCAGCCGACCGTCTCTCCGACGCCTCGCGCCCCGGGGCGAGGAGGGGGGTGCACAACACCGGGCTCCCGCGCCCGGCTCCGGCTTGAGCCGCCGCCTATCTGCCGGCCGGAGCCTGAGGGCCCGGCCGCGGGCCTCGCTCAGCGCCTCGGCCGCGTGCCGCCGCGCCCCGCCCGCGCTCACGGCCAACGCCTCGGCGGCGCTGAGGGAGCTGGCGGCGGGTTGCGCTCCTCCGCCCGCTTCCTGCGCTGCCGTGAGCCCCGGTGAGCGGATCGGGGGCTGCTCACCCACCCCGCTGGAAATCGAAAGGAAGCACTTAGTGTTTATTCGTTGATTCTGCTAGAACGACGCGTCTTTCGGGGAGAAAACACGAGATGCTCCCCTTTAACTGAGTCATCAATCTGCGGGCAAAGAGCTGAGGAGATAAAAAACGCTAATCGCGTCTGGTAGCAGCACATTAAATGGAAGTGGAGTTTGCTTTGTCCTGTAAAGCGTTCCTGGTTAACCCCAACGTGCCGTCTCTGGCAATTAGTGGCGTCACGCTTGTAAAGCACTGACGAGTTCTGATCCAGCACAGTGCACGGTCCCTGCCCTCAGAACAGCCCTCAGACAACAGCTCACACAGCTAAACACACGGCCTGTCTGACAGAAAGCAAGTATAGCATCAGCAATCTGACACTTCGTGCCCTCCAGCCAAGTGCACACCTGTGGTTTCCCAACTACCTATGTCTCAGAGTCATACTGCTACCAGGATTTTGTTCTGTTTTGTACAGCTGTGCTGCCAGACACCTGGAATCCTTCTCGTCTCCACAGTGTGCACCCTCTGCTAGGGAAGAATTTGGGTGTGAGTAGTGATAAACACTGTGTGCAAACAGTAATTTCAGTCCCAAGTCCCAGCAATGCCATAAGGCATGGACCATTTACTTGGCACATTCAGTACGACTATCAAAAAAAAAAATCTTCAGCTCTTTATAGTGCATCAGCCTCATGTCAGTGAGCATCTAGCGCACCGTGACAAGAAAAATATGCCTAATAATACCCCAGATGATAGCATGGACATTTGGCATTGAGTTAACCACCTCTCTCCCTAAGTCTTTCACTCTTTGCCCAGCTGTTTGTGAGGAGGTACCAAGGAAGAGGACAGCCTGGGGATGTGGAGAGTCCAGGTAACACAAAGGTGGGGAATCACAGAATCCCAGGATGGCCCGGGTTGAAAGAGACCTCAAGGATCATGAATCTCCAGCCCCCCTGTGATGGAACTGCAAAGAGGATGAGGAGACCATGGTTAGAAAGGTGAGGGGAAGTCATGGGGTGCCATAGTTGAGGGGGGCAGCTGAGAGTTGCAGGGTAAGTACAAAGATAGGGATTTGTAGCAACGTACATACATTGAGAGTTGGGATTTACGGGCAACTGATACAGCAGTAGCTATAAAGAACTAAGGAGAATGTTTAAACGACCTGGCAAAACTTGCAGAATCTTTTAGGAAAAGGAAGCTTAGCAATGGTCTGAGTCTGTTACTGGGTGGAAACAGGAGAAGTGTGAACAATGACACAGGAAGGTGGAATAGCTCAATAAGTATTTCTGGTGTGCATTTGGGGAAGAGCCAGGTGATACACAAGTACAGTATGATGATGATGAGATACATTTCATTGCAACAGGCTCTGAGGGGGATGTTGAACAGAAGCTAATAGCTGGGCACCAGCAGGTCTAGGTAACTTGTGTCCAAAAGTTTTAAAAGCACTGGCACAGAGTATCTTTAAACAATTAACGTTGATTTTCAATAAATCTTGGAATGCTGTTCCAGGAGACTGGATGAAATACTGCACCAATATTTCAAGAGGGTAAACAAGGTGACCAGGGTAATTATGGCTTGCCAGACAGACAAGAATTCTGGGTAACATAATGGGACATGGGCTGCATTTCATGATTAGAAAAGAATTAAAGGATGGAACCAAAATAAATGCAAATTAATGTGGAAAACAAATCTTGCCAAAATAATTTGATTTTTTAATGGCATTACAAGTTTGGTTGATCAAGGTAAATAGGTCTGTGAAATACTTGTTTTGTTAGCTTGAAACACTTTAATTAAGAAACCAGAATGATACAGACTCATTACAGCACATATTAAACTGTTTAAATTCTGTCTAACTGGCAGTTACAAATTAGGGAAATAAGGAGGCATCATCAAAGAACGTGTTTCTGTGTCACATAGTGATTGGTTCTATGCTATTATATCTCTAGCAATGGCTTCAAGGAGAACATAAAACCATCACCAAGTCTGAGTGATGTAAACAATAAGGATCAACAAAAAAACAAGTCAGAACGTAGAGTATCTGAGGCAGCTTGATATCAAGTAATATGCATTTCTATGCAGACAGATGTAAAAACGTGCACCAAAGAATAGAGGTCAGGATTACAGGATGGGAGAATTTATGCTATAGCAAGTTAATGCTCAAAAACCTCAAGAGTCATCACAAATAATCAGAAGCAGATGAGCAGGTGGTGCGGTGCTGTGGCCAGCAGGATAATACAATCCTTGGTTATATAAACAGAAGAATATAGAATTATGTCTTTATTTTTACCTGGCACAAGTCCAACTGCTCCCGAAATCTGATATTCAGATTCCCTCATAGAAGCTGGAAAAGAAGCGGTCCAGAGCAGAACAGCAAGAATGATTCAGACAGAAAGTCAAAACATTAAATCTGCTTCCATGTCTATAAGAAAGTGAAGGAATGACTCAACCAATCACAGGTTTTAAGTACTTTCAGAATTCAGTGACTGTACTAAAGGCAGTCTCGTTCACCTTGCCAGCGAGGTCTTTTACCAAGTGAATTAATTACTGAGACACTTCAGGGAGGAACAAATTAGATGAGGTGCTTGTCAGAGACAACTACAAGATCATAGCTGTGGATTTTTGTTGCTTGTCTATGCAGAAGTTGATTTCCTTGGGCACTAAGAAGAAGCAACCTGTCATCCTCTTCAGCATCATCTGACACAGATCATGTGTCTCTGAGCACATGATGGGAGCAGCCATCTGGATGCTAATGTTTACATGAGCTGAAGGAATGAGTGTAGTTGTTCACAGAAGGCAAATTCTTTGAAGTGTATTACATACAAAGATAACACTTCTCACTCGAGAAGTCTGACACACATTGCTGGAAGCTGGGAACTCCTTACAAATTACGCTATATGATTATCCTGCTACTAATTTCTTATTTGGTACCTGCTTCTGTCTGTTCTCACAGGCAGGCTACTGATCTATCTCATGGCAAGCAGAGAAAGATCAGTTTGGGTTTAAACCAAGCCTGGCCCGGGCTTGATCCATGAACAGTATAGTGGGAGTTTTGGTGGGAGCATGAAAGAGATATTTAGTGGTAAAGTGGCCTAGGTGCAGAACAGAGCCATTGGAGAGAAAAGGAACATTTGATACTAGAAAGCCAAAGACAGAATCGAGTAGGGGATTGAGATGAGGCTCTGAACATCTCCAGAATCTCACTTTGATCAAAATAATCTTAAGTTTCCTGACTGATCTTGTATCATTAAACAGTTAGGAAACTCACAGCAGAATGCTCATCACTTGCCTAGTGTGGTTCCTGATCCACATATGCAGTCTCCTATTGATACCTGCGATCTCAAGTGGGAAGGGCCGGTGCTGTGAACCTAAGGGTCAAAATGCCTTGGATGACCATCACTTTTGTTCACAGTTCTGTGGAATAAAATATAGGCTTTTTCCATATAGTTGCTAGTAACTGTTTCCATACCACAATCCTACAGAAAACAATACTTTAACTATTCATTACTACCACCTCTGCCTGTGGAGTGCTTAATGATCTCTTATTACAGTTTCTACTGTAGAAACCAACTCTGATTACAGCCTTCCAAAATCACCGAGACCTGCAGTGAAGATTACAATGTAATGATTTTGCCCTCTAGTGGCTGACTTAGTCCAGCTCCTGTGGTGACTGTTCATACATCCTTACATCACCAGCTTTGAATATTTGATTATTATTTTTTTTTAATTTATTTTATGCAGGCTTCATCCATTACACTCAAGTACAACCTGCATCAGAACAATCTGAATAAATAGAAATGCTTATCCAGACAACTTCAGGAAGGTATATTAAGGTTAACTTAGTATTTAATGAGTCATACAATAAAGCCACTAATACCTGGGCACTTAATTAACATATAATGTATTTTCTGCCAGATGTGATTTAATCTCTAGCAAAGAAAAAGACCTGCTAAGTCACCAACTCCATGTATGGGTTGGTTTAGAGTCATTCTATGCTAATACATATTCTCATTTTGTCCAGTTTAAATTTTAAACATCATATATTCTTAGGAATAATAAAGATGGTATTTTAAACCTTTCCAGCAGTACACGCTCATAGGCTATGCATTTAAAATCTGGTTTACTAGCTATACTGGCTACCTTTTGAAATATCCATCAATTTTCTCTCTGTATTCCAGACACTGGCCCAGGTGCTTTAAGAGATATGTGCCTGTATGTTTTAAATTTCTGTTCAGCGAGGCCTTTGGACCTTGGTTTTTTTTTTCATTTTCTCTCCCTCTGGTGCCCATTTTAGTTTGGTAGTCCAAGCTTCTTATGGAAACAATACTTATTCAAATTGCTTGTCTAGCGTTCAAAAGATTAACTTCATCTTCCTAAAATGCTGCAAAATGTGCATCGTCCATTTGAAGATCTAAAAGCACATTATAAATAGTTGAAACTCTTAAACAACCTGCTCCACATCATTCAAAAATACATTTAAGGGTTTGGACTAGAATAGTAGAATTCTTGATTCTGCTTCATATCCCATATATCTCAACTATGGTATAATTTAATTTCCTCAACTGTATGAAGTCTTCCATCTTTCAAAGATAATGGAGTTCCAGGAATAATGCTGGAGCTGTGCCAGAGGATGGTGGCAAGTAGGAGAATTGTGACTCTCCTTGTTTGGATAGAGGTCGTAATTCATGCCACGCTGGTCTAAAAATTCTGCATTAGGTGTGATATATTGATGGAGGAGGAGGCACTGGTTTATCTCACAGCTTCAGGAAGGAATTTTCTGAATTGTTGATAGCCTGTTCTAAAAAGCCATGTACACTTTTCCATACATGCACCCAACATATCCATGTTGCATGGCCAATGGGAATAACAGTGGCAAACAGCAGGTGATTTTTTATCTTAGTGTCCAGAACAGGACCAGATGTGAGTCTGCAAGGGAGCTTACAAGATGTTAAAGTAGATCTACATAAATAACATTCCCAGGCATATGTGTGGGCTTCAGTGAATGTGCTCTGGACTTGATATGTTCACTCATGGAAACAAGGCTTACTCAATATGCTGGCTGAGGACAAAATACATCAGACACTTCAGAAAGGAATTCCACCAGCAAAGCAGCAATGCAGAGAGTGTTTTGTGAAGGATTTTCAAATGACTTTCTGTGAACAGAGACTCACTCCCTCAAATGTCAACATTTTAGATGCAAGGAAGATTCTAAGGACAACTCTATTTCAGAGAAAATACTTCAATTTTAGCTGTGTGTAAGTACAAAATATCAAAATTTCAAAGTGAAAAATCATACCATCATAGCTATGATTAAATAATCTCACTACTAAGAATGTTGAATTGACACTTTTTGGCATGTGTGTTTTCTTGTTTCTTCCAATGTAACTACCAACAAAAAAGTTATCAGATAATTTTTACAAGTTTTGTGTACGAATTAAATTAATTAATCACTGTACTGATCTAATATAAATGGCTACATACATTCTATGCAGAAAAAAGATCTAATCCTTTTTAAATCCTGTTAAAATCTGTGTAATATCTTGTAGCAGCAAGTACCATGCACCAATTATACTCTGAAAGTACTTTCTTTAATCAACTCTTCTACCATGCAGTTTAACTTACAGCACTTTGTTCTCCCACAGGAGCAATCAATTTTACTTTCTCAATATAATCCTCTGTTCTGTTTAGTACCAGTGTGTTCCTTCTGTCACATTTTTGTTTCTGCAAAAATGTTGACAATTTCAATTTTTCTTCAAATCACAGGTTTCTCTGCGTCTTTGCAGAGTGTTATTTTCAGCATCTAGATACTTAGTTTTATCCTTATTGGAAAGCTGAGGGCTATGGCCAGAGCTGAGCAGGCTGTGTCACCTACTTGGAGAAGCACTTTGGCTGCCTCAGTGTTATTGCTTTCTATTTGGGGGAGAATAACAGTTAGACAACAACAAGCAGATCTCTCTGCCTGCACACCAGCTCAACTGAAAAGTCTGATTTTCTTCTTGGATGGTCAAACCTGAAAGGTAATGCATCCTACTGTGGGCAGTTAGGATCAGCCTTACCTTGCTTTTGTCAAAAGCACTCAACATTCAGGAAATTTACTTTGAACATAAAAATAGAATATTTTTACTGCAGCTCTGTGAAAAAGAGGGAAGAGAGACTGCTACAGGATTTGACAGGAGAAGGGAAGACATAGAAGGAATAAATCCATTGGGTCCTGGGGCATGAGAAGGCATAGGATTGAGGGACAGCAGCAGTGAGGGCACACATCTTGCATGAAGTTTATAGCCTCTAGCTGAAGTAGGAAATATATTTTAGAAATTGTCTTAAATCCAATTGTAGAGTTATCAACGTGTCTACATACATGTAGTTACTTAATTCCAGCATTATCAGTTTTGTTGTTTGACCTTTTGCTTGAAGGATGGAAGTTAAGTGTAAACCTTAATCTAGAAAATGAAGATATTTTTTCTGCCAGTGTCTGTGTGCAGGGTTTAAACAGATACATACATATGAGTTTATTCTTTAAATCTTTCTGGATTCAAATCAAAAGATGGGTTTTCTTCAGAAAGGAAAAGGACTGAAACTTACTTGGAAGGAAGTGGTAGATGTAGTTGGCTCATTGTTGTCTGAAGCATTTCTCTTCCTTGTTGTGCTGGGGATAAATGAATGGCTGCTATATGCACGAACATACATGGCACTCAAGCTCTGTTTCATGATTCCTTATTATTAAACCTTTGAAGGCATGATAAAGTCAAATTCCAACAGAAGGGATTTTATTCATGAAGGAATCTGGCAGACACTACTTTTGCAACTCTCTCTTGGATTACTTGTTGCTGGCATGCTTATCTTTTCCACATTACTCCACCTTAGTGTCAGATTAATGAAAGAGGATGCAGCAGGCATTAACAGCCACCATCTTTGATGTTGTGGTTTTTTTTTTAAGCTAAGTCTTCTAAGGAAGTCTGCTTACACAGCTGAGCCGCAGGTGCATCAGACAATTTAGATATATGTTGCTCAGTTTCGGCTGCACTTGAAAGAGGCAACTGGTGACTGCTGTAGGAGAAAGTCAGAAACAACTGCCCCTGCTGAGTGCACAGCAGATACCATACATTCCTTCAGCAGCAGGTGGCTTGTCAGTCAGCAGCATGCAGGTCTAGACTCCTTTGGATGGATATTCTCCTCTATCAGAACTGCCACAGCGAATAATGGTACCCATATCTCAGAGGAATGGCATGATGGAGGGAAGGTAGTAAAGGAGATGGTTAAAAACATGGGTTCCTCCTGCTTTCATTAGTTCTTTGAGGAACAAAACTGTTCACATGCACAAAAATTTGTATAAGTACACCCCCAAGTATTCAAGGCATTAACAAAAATCCCAAGCATCTTGTTCATTCCAATTGCTTCTCCACCCACATTCTTCATTCAATTAAAGGATATCCTACATGTGCTTTTGTTTCACTTATTCCCTAAAGATCATTTCATCACACACACCAAGCAAAGATCTTCAGCATATTCATAGTAACATCTCAGTCAGAGCATTCAGCATTATGATGTTCCTGGCACAAGGGATGTTATTAAAGGGTTTTAGAGATGAATAGACTGCAGATTTCCCCAGGGCAAGACATCTGAAAACGGACATCAAAAGAACGTGGCTCAAAATGCAGTGGGCATTACCAGCTTCTGGCAAATCCCACTAATTTCTGAACAGTAATGCTGTCAGGCTGCATTAGAGACATGTCCCTCCTGGAATATCTCTGTAAAGCTCTGTTTGCTTATCCATAAAAACACTTCAATTTCAATATCCAACACTCTAGTTCATGTCAGCATAATCTTCATTAGTAGAAAATATATCGGGCTAAGTCCAGATACAATCTTACTCAAATCTTCCAGAGCAAACATGACACAGACTCTACAGCCATCAAAACGACATTTGTTTTCTCCAGCCATCGTTCACAAACACAAACAGACCGCTAAAAGCCATGCCGATCTACGAACATGTGAGTATTTCTTACAGGAAATGTAGTTTGTCACATATTACACATCATCTTCACAGATCCCAACAGGATGATGCTCGGTGACAGGAATTTTTCTTTTAAATATCTGTTTCCTTTTTTTCACCAAAAACTCATTGGAATTTATTGCCTTACAGCTACTTTGAACCACCAGTAACAACTCTTAAGTAGGCAGTGAGGAAGGAGAGGCACGTATACTGACATGATGTCACCACCTGACTTATGCTAGGACGTAAAAATAGTTTGAAAAGTAGCACGACCAAAATTACAGTATCATTTAATTACAACCTACTTTCATGACAGGCTGTCAGTTAATTAACAGTGTCAAAATGCTGAATCGCCTCCAGCTTCTACGTGCTTTGCAAATGACATGGAAGTCGTCTTTTTAAATAGCAACAGCTTAACTGAAACTGTAAAACTCATAGTGAAACGCTCTGAAAAATGAAGCAGCAGCTGAACTGACATGAAATTCCCCACACCAAAAATTCAGTAGGGAAGACAGCTAACATCCATTTAATTTGTTCTCTGAAGACCATATTCACACAATGACATTCTTGTGCTAAAAACTATTTTTCGGAAACTGGTATCATTTTTAAAAAGTTATTAAAAAGGAGCCCTAAGAGACAATGGTCTGTGCAGCTACACACGTGGCCTGGCTCCAGCACTGGCATCTTCCCTCCAGCCTGCTACAATGCAGGCAAGCATTAAGCTGTTGCATGTAGGCCTACCTCCATTTCATACTGCTTTCCTCCTCCTCTAAACAGCAAACTCATTCCTAACATTCATTCCTTGTTATCTTTATTGGACGGACTTTTAAATTATTTTATATAAGTTTTGCATAAGTTGTAGCAAAGCAGAAGAATGCAGTGGTAAACGGACTGGAGAGACAACTCATGCTGAACTAGCCAGCAAAAGATAAGAACACTGCCCAAATATGGAATAACGCTGTCCTTTGAAGGATAAGGAAAGGAAAAATATCTTGAAACCAAAACAAAAACAGCACAGCTTTTTTCTTACATTTTCATGTTTATAACAAGATGCTCCCTGTGATGGAAAGCCAGAAGAAAAAGTTTTTCGTTGTTTTCCAAAGTGTTCAACATCAAGCTGAGCAAACACCTCCCCCTGTAGTACGTGAAAAAGCTGAGCGTCTTCATAATAAAGGAAACCTTGTCCTTTGGATGAATAAAGGAACCAAGCTAAAACAGAGCCCATATCATAGAGCTTTCTGTCATATAATAACAAGGGTATATATACATGAGGTAGAGTGACGGAATAATAAAGGATAAGGCTACAAGAAAGCAATCTGGTAATACAGGAGAAACCGTGCTGGGTGGGTTCATTGCTTCATGAATGTGGCAGTGTCTGGGTGATTAACAAATTAGAGGTTGGAGAAGAAGATAGGAGATGGGATTTTAAGATAATTTGGGCGCAGGACCATGAGGAGCTCCTTAGCCCTTTAATTCATGCAATTGATAAAAGACTTCAAATACTAAATAGAAAATAGTGAGCTTCCTAAGCGGACTTCAAAGTGTTCTTTATAACTGAAGTCTTAGATCAAAAAATTATTTCTTTGGTAAAATTATCATTTAGTATACCAAGGTAAAAAAATGAAAGTAAGAAAATGAAAGCTGGCCAGTAAACAAGAATGATTCACTTTGCCAGGATGAAAAATACCTCAAAGGAATTTTGGAGAAATTGTCATGATTCAGCAATTTCACCCTTATTTCAAAGGTGCTGCTGTACAGATCCTGCTCTCTCTGTTTTCTTGTGCTAGGACACTATTGCTTCTTCTGCAAGGAGGAAGCCCAGAGCCCCACAGTGACATTTAGAACTGCTGAGAACTTGTTATTAATTTGAGTATACCTGAAATAAGCTTTTCAGGGAAATGGACCATTTTTAATTCTGTATTTTTACAGAAAACATCATAAGGAGTTAGCATTCAATAAAGCCTATTATGCAATGTGATGATGCAGTGTTAATTGCATATTGTGTTCTCCCAGACCACTTCCTTCAATATTTAAAAGACTACGCTGGAAATAAACATTAGCTCAACAGCAGCTAGAATGTCACTGACTACATCAGTTTCCACCAAAGGTGAAAAATACCCCATGAACTGCAGCTGACTCAGCCAAACCTACTAATCTGAGCACACCTAAAATTCCCACTTGCCAGGTATGATATTGAACTCCACGAGGAGTCAGTAATCCAGCAAACATTGTCATTTGGACATTAAATAACAGAACAAATTAATGAAAAAAGTAATAATGTTACTGGTGACACTGCAAAGATCTCCAAACTGAAAAGGAACTACTAACTGGAAGAAGCTACTCCTGGAAAGTTGTGACCTTTTCCCCATTAGTTCACTTCTTTTCCTAGTAAACACAGAAACAAGAACCAGACACATGCTAGTCTTCATCATGTCATTTATTAGGTCAGCAGTGATGGCAAACAGGGAATTGGTCAGTCTTACCGTCAGAGACAAGCTGTACCAGTACCTCACATACACGTACACACAGAGAGAACAGTCCTGACTGCACACACTCCTGCTATTCCAAAGAACCTCATGGCTCTACTTGAACCATCCTGTTCTCATAGCAATATTTTGACTTCACAACTGTGTGGCAACCTCTTGCTCTAGCTAAAGGATGTTTCTTCATTAAGTGTAATTAGGCCTATAAAAAACAGGCTTATTTATGCCTTGCCAAATCACAGGATGAAGATTTTGTGGAGTGCTGTGAGTCAGAGTACTTCGGAAGCCCTGCCCAATTACTTCTTGAACATCTCAATGAGAAGACTAAGTTATTCAGAGCTGTAACTCAGAATCAGTCAGCTGAATATTCTGAGTTTGCTTAAAAAAAAAAACACACCAAAAACAAGTGACTCTGGGGTTTGATGTTTCTTGTCATCTAGGAGTTTGTTAGTAACCTATACATAGACACTGACACATTTGGTCCTTGGATAGCAGTTTAAAGGGCTTATGGGATCTACTGAATAAGAGTTATTCAGATAAGCAACTGTAGTACATCCCTATTTTTACCATGTGACTGTAAACTAGTTAGGAATGTTTGACAAAATTGGTATGTCCAAGGATGTAAGATTAAACACTAACTTTGCCAATAGAATAATAGTAAGTACAGCAAGAAGCTTCTGAGGAAGCAGGAGCTGGAGGCAAAAAAAAAAAAAGGAAAACTCTTGGTAAAATAAAGGGAAAACACCAAAATCAGGGAGATGTTCTGTTCTGATAAAGATCACGTACTTTTGCTTTAACAGGATTACTTAACTATGATGGCAACAACTGTTAAGGCTTGTTTTTATTGAGTAGGTAGACAACCCATCTCCCACAGCTATTTTCTATGGGACTGTTTAGGAGGGTAAGACTAATTACATATAAGTATTTCATCATCTCATCCATCTTGTCTTATCTAAGTTAAAATTGAATCAAGGCACGTATCATACAAATCTTAACACAGATTAATGGCTCAGCAAAAAAAAACTAACATGCACAGAAAGTAGTTCTCATGTTTATTCAAGGAAAGTGAAGTTGTTTTGAATGGCTACTTTTCATTTGCTCTTTCCTGACAAATTCTGGCTGTCCTGAGTCATTAAGAACCAAAGAGCTCAAGTAGTTTTCAAGTGTTATCATGTGAGGCAGCACAAACTCATAGTTCAAGGAAGAAAACAACGTGAGTGGTTACAAAGGAAGATGCACTTAGTATATGTTCTTGATGAGGGTACTGTAAGCCATTGAGAAAGTTTTTGTGTAAGACATCTAAACCTTTTATTACAGCTTGCTACAAACTCAGAATATTGTGCAGATTAAAGCTGGAAAAAAGTACAAGTGGAAAAATTTCTATCAGTTAAGACACCACTGCATGTTCCCACAGAACAAGCAATGCTGCTCAAAGTCACCAAGGTCTCAGTGACAAGGACTGCACTATAAAAACCCTCTCTAACTTAAAAAATCATCAGGAAACAGCATGTATCTCTAGGAGCAATAGCTAGATTACCCCTTCATATTTGACTTGTAGCCCTTAAAATAAAAAAATGGGTGGAATTTTTGTTAAGGGTACCCCACTTCAAGGTTTACAGAGCTGAGATGGAAAATCACCATGTAATGGGATAAACTATTAGAATTTCAGAGTTGGAAGTGGCTGACAGCTTCTCAGTACAAACTGCCAGTGAAAGCAATTCTGCAACTCAAAGGGCAAGAGAACAAATAAGGGTTATAATATTTCTGCGTTCAAAAGTTAATCATTTACAACACAGAAACTATGAAGCTGAGAGAAAAGATGTAGAAAATACTAGAAAACATAACACATTCCTTGCTTTTCAGAAAATTGACATTTCTTTTGAGTCAAAACAGAAGCCTCAGCAAAATACTCAAACATCCAGCAGCAGATTCTGAGAAATGCTGGTATCTTGCAATGCAGAAACCAGGCTGTGGGAAACCCTTGTTCAAAGTAAAATTACTTTAAGCCCTGCTTTCTTTTAGAAACATTAAAAAAATGCAAGCCATCCATCACTGCAACTGTCACTCACATAGAGATAGAGCAAATGCTTCGAAATGAACAAGGAGAAACTTTAGTTCCATCATTACTCTCTGGAGACTTTAGAAGCACTGTAAGCAAGTTACAGCTATTTTCAATTAAACACAACATGTTAGAAAACCATTTGAAATAAGGCTCCATCATAGAAATGGCAATTTATTAAAGCTCAGATTGTAAGCCAGTTACTGACTGAAAAAAGTTCTATCCTGTCCCCCTCTCCCCCCATCATTTTTCACTCTCTAAAAAGAGGCATGCAAAACTAGCACTGGAGGAAGGCTGTGTTTGGGTGCTGTGTAACTACAAAGCAGAGGATGGCTGGAGCAAAGGGTGAGTGCCAATAAGAGCACGCTGAAGTCACTCTGCATTCAGCTTATCCAGCCCATGTTGCAGGCACCAGCCTGCCAGTTATGATCCCCATATTTCACAATTAAAAGACAGTTCAAAAATAAGTTTTGAGTTACAGAATCTGACCAGATTGGTCACCCAAGGCATCAATATGGCAAACCCTTCCTTTCTTCCAAACTCAGTATATCTCTGGCAGTAGCACTGCAAGCTCCCCTACACCACCTTGCCAAAAGAAGCCTCAGAGGCAGAAGCAGCAGAAATGGTAAAAAAAAAAAAAGAAAAAAAAGATGGTCACCTCTGCCAAGCCTGCCCAAAAGGACTGCAGTGCAAATGCTTCCCTTTAAAGGAAGGTTACCATTTATTTAGCAGAAAGTTAAAGCTAGCTTTCTGTCGGGTGGCAAAGCAAAGACAACCAGATGGGCCCTGAACAAATACAGCTTCCTCTGCAGGAATCTGAGACCCACAAGTTCAAACACTGCTGCCAAGGCACAGGATGCAGTTTCACAAACTGAGTGAACCAATGAAAGCAAGCTGTCAAGATAAGCAATGGTCAAGCTTTTAGCACGTGCAAGTACAACCACTACCAACCATGTGGTACGGCTTTCACAGTAAAGTGAAAAATAACCAAAAAAGTGATTTACAACCAGCTGAGCAAGCTGATCCAGTTGGCCTCACAGATCAGCTACTACTTCTGGTGCTCAAGAAAGCAAATAAATAAATAAATAAATAAAAGCAAGGCCTATTTCTCTCTCTCCATGGTGAGGAAGCATTAGATTGGTGCAAGCCTACCATCAAGCTTCACTCCTGGTGCGCAAAGGTGCTGACAATTTGTTGAGATTTTAAGTTTCCACTTACCTATGTTTGGCAATAATTTGCATCATTTGGAAATTTCCAGCTTCACATCTGGACTCAGAGTCAGATCTGATGTTCTGAAAATGCAGTTTGCACAACACTCCTCAGTGTCTGGAGAAAGCTGGTCACATAGCACTGGCTCCTCTTTGTATGCTAAGTTGCATCAGACAATCTAAAAATACATTAAATACTTTCTAATATTACTTTTTGACATTAGCAGTTACTATAGCTGCCACAAGGATGTTGCAAGAAAGGGTGAGAGGTCATAACTTACTCAGTTGGAATATACACACTGACAACTCAAAATATCACGGAATATAATTCCATTTTACTGTTTAAACCTTTACCTTACTATTGATACTTTATCTGCTCACTGGAGTTTTAAATAATGTCTCTTTACTGTAAGGATGTGACAGATTCAGCATATTTATGAAGGCCATCCGCAACAGAGAATTCAAGGAAATACTGTATAGTATTTGAGAATCTGACAGATACCAGATTGTCAAGAGAAAACAGTGTCTGAGCAAACCGTGGATCTGTTGTTTAATGAGGGGGTATTTAATAGGACTGTTGGCCCAACGAACAGGATGTGTTTACCACGTGGAAGTAGCCTTTCATAACATTTGCAGATGCAGCTCTTCCCTCTTAAGAGCCATCCAGACTGTTTATTCATTTATGTGTCACATACTTGTGTGAGGAAGGGCAGTGCTCCCAAAATGAAGGCAAACTAAGGCACTCTAAGATGTATGCATTTGTTTCTTCTTGCCAAATATCGTGCCAGTGTCCAAATAAAAGCCCAGTTTCCAATTACTACACTCTATGCATAAACCCAAGCTTCCACCCAAACATACCAGCAAGACCGATATTAGAGTTAAGTCTCTTCGCTTGCTCTGCTTGGCTACCTGAATTCTTGACTGGCACTGCAGCCCCCATGTTTCTGAATAAATCCATGAAGTTCTTCAGTGTCTGCAAAATGGTCTTTGAAAAGGGGGAAAAATAAAAAATAAAAATTACTTTATTGGAAAATAAATAGTTGAATGTGAATAACCATTCCCCTTACTTCTGCAATTGATTCCATAAAGTTACTAAGACTGCTGTGATGTGCTTATTTGTGCATTATTTCATTTGTTCAATTACAAAGCATGGATCATTTAACTAACTAGTATAATCTTGATCTGCAGAATAATCTGGTCACTTTGCTGAACAAAAAACTACTGTCTTCAAATAACAAAAAAAGCTGATTCTAAGGGCCAGTGAGGGAAATCACTCACCCACATTTCACCTGCAGGACAGTTTGTTAAAACCTCCATATGTCCCCACTGTCTGGAGCAGCACAGTCTGATTCCAGGGAAGCCCCAGAAGAATCCTCACTAGGGAGCCCCTCAGGAGAGACATTACTTCAACTCTCACATAAAACAGCTTTATCTCACTTTGTTGTTGCTGCCTCAGTTCCTTCCTGTAAGCAGCAATACACTCAGCATTCACCACTCAGTAAAGAAATCTTTGTTGGATGTTAAAGTTAAGACCTCCAGACATCATTTTGAATCCAGAACATTATTTGTTAAGATCCAGGCAGAGGGGCTTTCATAGCAACTCCCAATTCCCACAGAATGTTGACAAACAGTGAATTCTTAACATATTTCAGTAGTTCTGATTTCACCCTTATCATTCCTCATGCTTTCCAGTATCCCTAGACCAAATAAAAAAAAAAAAATCATCCAAGCCCTATTTTTTCCCCGCAGCTGCCAGGTGTTTTTTTTTTTTTAACATCAACCCCTTCCACCCTACTAACACTCACATGCAAACTCACTTACTAGCTAGTGCTGCTTGAGAAAACCCCTTACCATCACACAGTTCCAAGTTTCCAGCCCTGCTGACTGCCACCCACCTTGCATGAGCCCTGCTCTCCTGACTGAGGCCACCAAGTCACACATTTCCTCTTTGTAGCTTACTAGGGATACACAAAGCTACTGGCAGCCTACTAAAGGAGACCAGTGTCTGCAGTCTCAAAAATAAGCTAAGCTCTTGATTCTTTCAGCCTTCTGTGATTCAGCTTTGATTCTTGTATACAGCCCAAGAAAAGTTTCAACCTATATTCCGCTCTTTCCAATACTATTTTAAGTCACTGCCAAGATTTTTAGTATATCAGTAACCTTTATCAGTACCTTTTGTATGTCAACACTGAAGCAGTGAGCAAACTACTACAGAACTACAGTTGTTATGAAGCTTCAGGCCAAGCAAGGAATATTTTGATGCACCACCTGCCCACCACATTGTGGAGTTTTCACTGTAGCAACACAAACTGTTGTTTGTAAATTCTGGTGGAATGCAGAGTTAACACTGAGTAATACCATGAATAAACATGAAGAAAAATAGCTTTTCCCACAAGAGCCTTGATGGGTTACTTTTAATTAAAATCAGTTTAATGATTGATAAGCTCTAGTATTTCCAGCAGCAAATCATAAGTGGTTGACTGTTTTCAGGTACAGTGAGAAAACTGATAACGACATAAGCTAGCATATTTAGTTAGTTTACTGGTTGTCAAACACAGGAAAGAATGGTGGTTTAACGTGTAAGTTGTCATGACCAAGAACAAAAATTAAATGAGCATTCTGTAAGAATTAGGAAGTTAAACTATACAAGTTCACTGAATCCATCACTTACTCTTAATCTCTCACAAAATTACTTCCCATATACTTGCTACATCAGAAACTGTGGAGCAAAAAATTTCAGTATCCAATTAGTATTTGGAGCAAGAGGGATGTCTCATACATAAACTCAGTACAATTGCTACTTTGAAATGTTCTCCACTCATGCCCCTTAAGCAAATGGCAGAACACTATGTGTTTCCTAGTATCCTTCATTTGCTTTGAGCTTTCAAAAGCAGCAAAAGGCAACCCAGCGTGCCTGTGCACACATTATTAAAGAAATCTCTTCCTTATAAACAGAAGAATCTGCAGCTGATCAAGATTAGCCATACAACAAAAAGTCACATTCAACAACACAGGGAAAACAGGAGTGTGGGTATATGAAAGCATGAAATCCCCAAAGCTCTTAACATGATCTTCCCTAATCCTGCACGTATCCTCCTCAGTAGCTGTCAGTAAGGGTGTATCACTGTGAAACAGTAGCTACATCCACTCACTGCTCCTCAGCTACTGCTGGTGGGAATGGACAGTGCACAAGAGGGAACTTTTCTCCTCTGCCATACTGCTATTTTATTTTGTAGCAAGACCCTTGTAGTATATAAAATATAACAAAAAAGAATGAACAAGATCTATAAAATGAGTTCAGATTACAAGCCACTTCAGCTCTGCTTTCATGGTTTTATCATGATGCCACCAAACTCATGTACTGTTTACTTTGTACTGTTACAGTTCTATAGCATATGAACCTACATAAAAAAGCTGATATGTTCCAATTAAGCTATAGTTAAGTGACAAAAGGAGAGGAGAAAAAAATGGCTTTCTTAAGCCACAGCTGCCCCGACACAGGTTACAATGATGTCTAACTATACTGCAATGCACATAACATCAAGAACCTTGATAGAGCTTGAGAAATTAGGTTCACATTAAGCATTTTAAAGGAAGGTCATAAATACTGCACTGTACCAGCGGTACCTCCCAATGTCCTCTTTATGCCTGAGGAGCATTTGTGGGTTTTAGTAAGCTACTAAAATAGATGACACCAAACCTAGAGGTAGGTTATAGGCAAGGGTAAAATACAGGCAATTAAAAAAAAAAGTCCCTTTAGAGCTAGTCATTGCACAAACTGCCCAGCAGGAGGCAAGGCAAAACGTCAACAACTTTTTCTTCCCACCTTAAACATCGCTCACATGGTGCATTTAATTTCTAGTGCCATAAGAGTGACACTGGATCATCAGCTGCTAGTAAATGCAGTCATGCCAAGAGAACAGCCTGAAGGAATTCAAGCAAAAATTTACTGTGCAAAACTGGTGCACTGGACTATTACCAACTAGACCTCTAAGTTTTAAGTGACCTGATGGTAGAAAACCAAAGGGTTTGTTTTCATTTTGACCTAATATGCCCTACGCATTCATAGGAAAAACATATTGCTAAGTCTATGTGAAAGGAGTCAAGCATCAGCTTGTCTCAAAAAAGTAAGGAAATGAGAAAGTAAACTGAGAAAGGAAAAAAAAGATCATTTTGCTGGGACCAAGATTCCTCTTTTAGAAAGTTACTGTACCAAACAAGCTGATAAAATATCTTGTCAAAGGTAACACGTGGGCATCAACATAAGGTTAATAACAAATACTGTATACATTTCAACATGGATAAGAAATATCTTCAAGTACAATAGTTAACGCAAACTAAACCCAAATTTTAAATGGTGTAATGCCTTCAGGTCACAAAATGTGGACGAAACTTTTAACTCTACTCTTCCTGCGTACTATTTGGTGATAATCAAAAGTAACAATGCTGAAGATTCATTTTATTTCTTCTTTTGAAAGAAAAGGGAAGTTGGTTAAATAAGTGTTCTCCAATTTGTTCTCCACTATACGTACACCCACACACACACGCACATGCACACACCCCTCAAACTGCACTGACATTTTTGTTTTGACCAAAAGAGTAGATCCTGGGAGTAAGTGCAAAATGCAAAATCAACTGACAGAAAATGCTGAACAAACAGTATCATAAAAATACAAAATATTTATATTACTGAACTATTAACAGATGATGTTCTCTGTTTCTTTAAAACTTTGGAACCACATAGCTGATTTCTTAAATCTAGTCCATGCCAGCTTCCAGAACTATTAATGATTTAGTTAGCTTCATTCTTTGATGCTTCATCAAAGTTTTCTACGAGATCTGAAAGAGATGAAGATATTTAATACAGCGATGCCCAGAAACAATAACTTCAGTTTAATGAAACTGCATTTATTATATGAAATGTTCAGTAGTTTTTAAACGAGATAGTCACGTACATGGTTTTTTGTTTTTTTTTTAAAGTGGGATTTAAAATAGCTTTAAAAAATAGGATTTGTTTGAATATATATAAAGAAGCAGATATACAGGAACACTGAGAGTGGAGGTTCTAACATGAAGACAGATTGATTTTCAGAGGTGCTCTCCTAGATGCAGTTGAGTCTTAAGCCACCAGCTTAACTACCTCTTGAGTGCAACAATAAGTGGTTGCTTAACTAGAAGCAGATAACTTGGAAAAGGCCTGTGTATTTTTATGCAAACTCAATCCCACTGCCAGACCTGAAAATCTGGGTCATCAATTCATGTATTTTTTTGGCTAATACACTACACTGATGCATATAAAATGATGTAGTAATTTATACAGTTAACAACTAACAACTTGGAATTTGTTTGTTTCTGAACAAACTAAGACATTGACAAGTTTAATTTTTTCTATTGCAGAAATAAAAATGCCACCCCAAAATTATTTAAAAACAACCCTCTGAACACTACGCCAAGTACATCTTTTTACAGATATTTCGCTCACCCATTCAGCCTCCCTGTATTTAAAACTAAGAATCAAGCAATTTCAGCAAGGCAAACTATTTTCAAAAGCTAGAATCCAGAATATCACTGTTTCTTAAGCCTCTCTTAGCAATTGAGAGGAATAAATCAAGAGCCAAGTATTTAAATGCATGAATTAAGTATCTGTACATTAAATGAACATATAAGTGGATGTGCTTACCTGGGACATCATCATCTTCTTCATCAATATCTTCAGATTTTGGTGCTTTACTGTCCAACACTATAAAAAGAAATCTGGTGCTGAGTTCTCATCATACAAGATTAGGGATAACCAAAGAACAAAATAAGACAATAGTCTGATGAAAACAGGAGGCATTCCCCTCCATACTGCTCACCCCATTAGAAACAGACATTCAAGTGACTGGAATATCAAGAGTAATCAGTATGACCAAAAGATCTCTCTGTGAATATTAACACAGCCATTTTGAAATGCTTAGCCGTATTAATGCAGAGCTAACAAAAGATCAAATGACAAAAATCAGCAGTGACTGTATCTTCCAACTGAAGCCACATGTTTTAATGTAACGATCATGTTATACCCATCTGGGACCAGCATACAGAATCAAAGAACCCTTAGAGCTGAAAGGGACCTTTAAAGGTCATCTAGTCCAACTCCCCTGCAATGAACAGGGACACCACAGCTAGACCAGGCCTGACACAGCCTTGCCCTCAATGTATCTAGAGACAGGGCATCAACCGAATCAGTGGGTAACCCGTTCCAGTGCCTCACCATCCTTACTGCAGAAGACATTTTTATTATATCCAACCTAAATCTACCCTCTATAAGCTTGTAGCCATTTCCCCTTATTCTGTCATCACAGACCCTGCTAAATAGTCTGTCTTCTTTCCTGTAGCTCCCCATCAGATACTGACAGGCCATTATCAGGTCACCATGCAGCCTTCTATTCTCCAGGCTGAATAGCCCCAGCTCTCTCAGCCTGCCCTCATAGGAGAGGTGCTCCATTTCATGGATCATTTTTGTGGCCCTCCTCTGGATGTACTCTAACAGTCTGTGTCTCTCCTGAACTGAGGACTCCACATCTGGATGCAGTACCCCAGCTAGACCCACACCAGTGAGGATCACTTCCCTCACCCTGCTGGCTGCATCTTTTGATGCAGCCCAGGAAGAGGTTGGCTTTCTGGGTTGCAAGGGCACACTGCTGGCTTGTATCCACCTTCCCATCCCTTAGTAGTCCCAGGTCTTTTCCAGCAGGGCTGCACTCAATCCTTTCATCCCCCTGCTTGCATCAGTAGCAAGGGTTGCCTCAAGCCAGGTGCAAGACCCTGCTTTTAGATTTTTGAACCCCATGAGGTTCACCTGAGCCCACTGCTCAAGCTTGTCTGGGTCCCTCTGGATGGCATCCCTTCCCTCTGGAATGCTGACCGCACTCCACAGCTTGGTGTCATCAGCAAACTTGCTGAAGGCACACTAAACCCAACTGTCAGTGCCACTGATGAAGATACAAAAAGAATCAGTTCCAGCACTAAGCTTTGTGGGACAACACTCGTCACCCATCTCCATAGTAGCTCCAGACAAGGAGCTACTGACCACCCTCTCTGGACCCAATCCTGCAGCCAGTTCTTCATCCACTGAACAGTGTGCCCATCAAATCTATATCTTTCCCATTTGGAGAGAAGGATGGTGTGGGGTACCATGTCAAAAGCCTTCCCAAAGTCCAGATAGGTGACAGTGGCTCTTCCCTTGTCCATTGATGCAGCGACACCATCATAAAAATCATATGATTCAATTACCAAGAGGCCAGAAGCATGGAATAAGATCTCTGCATCGAGAGTCCTACATGAAACCTACACTTCTGTAAGTCATGGACCTTGGACCACGCCAGAAGTCATCTGAAATGCAAGAACTTACAGTATTTCTTCTCATTGGTCCACCTAATTTAAAGCTGGCTTTCTGTCATAGTAAAGACCTACTGGTATTGAGGTCATAATAAAATATGATTATGATGATCCATCTTTCTTAATTATCAAAGGCATTTTCTTTAACCTAATAATACCATCCAATACAGTATGCAACAAAAACATTTCATAAAATAAAACAGAATCAGTACTTGACAAACAAAACCCGTTGAGATTTTCCAGGCAAAAACTTTTGTTTTCCTTAACTATTCTGTCATACACAGCTGTGCACCTGGAGTTACTGCACACCTGACTTAGCAGATTTCTTTTTTAATTTTTATTTTTAAACCAAGGTCAGCATATGTAGAATCTTGGGGGAAAAAATAAAATAGACGTTTCCTTCCATTATATTTCCACAACAGAGGCTAATACAGGTAAACATGTTTTTAAGCAACATGTGTTATTAAATTTGGGTCAACATTTTAAGACCACATTTTCTTTTTTGATTATCAGTGAAAGATTCCACTAAGACCTACCTTGTCTTGGGAATTGTTCAGCTAACTTCCTGAGACTTGTTAAGCTGTCAGCACCAAGCTGGCTTAAGATGCCTGGAAGCATTTCTGTGATCGGTTTAGCCTCTGCATGACCAGTAATTGCAAAAGTGTTAGCAGAGAGGGATGCCTGAACCTTGGGATTGTTGAAGTGAATAACTGTTCCATCATCTTTTATCATGTTCACCTGTTCAAAAACCATAAAAAGCAACATTTACCAAATTGTTGTTGAAGAAAAGTGTGATAAATTATTATTTCCAAACTAGATTTACATATTAAAACTAAAGAAACTACAAAAGCATAGGTAATAATATAACCATGAGTACAGTACCTAGAATTAGCATCACCTGAATCAGAAGGAAAAGTTAGAAGGGAGGGGGGAGGTGGCTCAAATGTATGAAAAGGCTGAATTAACAGCTATGGCTGCCTTAGAGAAATACAGGTATCTAGAGTGATAATATACAAAGTTTGTGTTATCATACAACCTAGGTATGTTTTTTTATTAAGGTAAAACAAAAAGGCTATTAGCCTTTAAGGCATAAACTACTTAATACCAGAAATGTCTCAGAAGGAAAACCAGCTCTGTGGTAACTCTTCACAAACTAAAGGCAGTAACAGAAAAGCCTTGACACAGCAGTTTAAGACACTGCCATTCCCAGCTATTTACGTCACCTCTCAGGAAAACATTACTGTTTCTGCAGCAGAATTGGCAAAAGCGATCTGGCCCACTTGCTGAAAATGCCCGATGCTAAGATTTTCCCCTCACTTATCCCTCACAGCAGTGCAGATTTATAAATTAGCTGCACTCAAAGTGGCTTCTGTGCTCTCCTGGTAATTCTATGATGACCCTTTTGAGCCTAAGCACAACATACAATGACTGCTCCCCCGCCCTGGCATTCTGAATCACCAGGGATTAAGTTTACAGCCAGCACAACTGGATTGAAAACAACTATTGAAGCTCATACTGATACCTTTTAGCAAGTTATTTTTTTGTTTGTTTTTTTAAGTTAACAGAAACTCAAGGGAAAGTTCCTTTTTTTTTTCTGGGCATGACTGAGCTATGGTTATGTGGAAAATAATTTTATCTGCAAAGGAGAACAGAGTTTACTTATACAAACAGATGTAACCTGTTAATACTACTACTGAAATCTGGGAGTTTATTAGAGGTTACAGAGAGAAAATAAATTGGTCAACTAAAGAACACATCTAAAACCAAGTGTAAGTTACCAATTTTCAAAATATGCTTTGATCAGAATTTTTTCTTACACAGAAAAAAGATGCATCCCTTTCCTACATAACTAAGGGGAAGTGATGAATGCTTTAAGCCCAGTCATACTCAAAAGACTCTTCAAAGCAAATCACAAAAAATCCTCCTCAGCTTCTATGTGTTTATGTTAATTTGGGTCTACCTGAGTAATACAGCAATGCACTGTAGTTATGTATGAAGTTGTCAAGGTTAAAGAATTCTGAACAGTTTTCCTCTATGTCAACACAACTTAAGTCTTAATTGTGTCTGAATGAAGATTGTATGCTGGGGGGGGGGGGGGGGGGGGGAAGACACCACAAGAACAACAAAGACTGTCTGGCACAGTTTCTCCAGTAACACACCATACTCCAGTAACAAAGTAACAAATTTAAAAGTGTTTCTGTAAGCAGTGGTATGAAGGCTTTCAGGCATCCCAGGCTTCTACTAAATCTGCGTTTCCCTTTGGAGAGCACAGAGAGACCTCTGGGTCACCTTGTAACTCTACCTGAATTAATCACAGATTAAATATTATGCTTTTTCAAACCAAGCAGTGCCATAATATGGAGCTGGTGATGAAGGAACCCCACCTCCTCACACATATATAAGTGTCACAGTTTCCGAAGCATTTTGGGAAGAGTTTCTATTCCAGTTCATATTTTATCCTGAAAAATTAATGCACACAAAAATGGTACAGAATACCTGAAGCCTTCCATTCCAATACAGAAGCTGCTTCTGTAGAGTTTTGCTAGTACTGTAAGAAATACCAGTTTCCTGTCTCTACCAGAAACAATTCTGATTTTACTTTCACAAAGTAAAAGCATCCAGGTCTGATAACGTGGACTTCTAAGTTCCTATTCCAGGAATTTTGATTCCCTCCTTTATATGTTCTGCACTACATAAGATCTGAATGTGCTTGTGCAATAAACACACACTCACTGCTCTACTATTAAAATTAGGTAACTTTAGTTCAAGAGGTTAAGAATCAAGAGTTCTTTTGTTCTGCAATTAATGCAACAGACACGTATCACAAGCAGCTTACTACTTCCTGTGCTCACTGTCTGGACAGCAGAACCTTTTCCCTTCTCTTTCTATATATGTGCACATTAGTGTAAGTGAGACAAATTTTAAAAACATCAAGTAACTTCATCTATACATAATCAGACATATGGGTTTGAGAAAGAAAATGAAAGTAAAAAACAGTACCAGATCACCACAGTGATTAATTTCACACAGGAAACACTATCACTATACCTCCTCAATGCCAGCAATGTTATTTACTGCCAGTTTTTTGAGTGAACTCTGAAGTTTTTTGTCATCAGCTGTTGCTGTTCTGTGCACCACCTTCTTCTTTCTGCGAGCTGTTCCCTGGAAAAGAATCAAGAGAACAGCCTGCAGCACTCAAATTCCCACAACGCTTTCAATTTAAAGTCACTTCACACTCAGCAACATCTCTTCTTTTGATCTGTAATAACGCTCTGTAGCAGAAAACACTTCTCAACTTTCTTCATAGTTTCAGCTGCCAATCTTAAAATCTTAAAAGATTTTTTCTTAAAATCTTAAGGTTTTTCATAAGTGTAAAAGACGGAGGCACAGCAGAAGTAGTTCTTTTTCCCCCCAAAGCTGTATTATAAAAATATTAACTTACAAGCAGCATATATAAATGCTGTCTGAAAACTTCATTTCATCCAAGATGAATCAAATCTAAAAACCCACACTTCTCTAAGTAATCAGTTAACATTTTGATGCTGCTCTAAAGACGGCAATTCTAGAATTTCTAATTTGCAAGCTTTTGTACAATCCCCCAGGTGCCTGTCTGTGGTTAGGAAACGAATACTCACATGGAATCATCCATATGCTTCCTTTGTCATATTATGTACTGGCTGGCACAGATAAAAGAAAGAGCTCAGTGCACAGTCAGATAAACCCTGGAGCTGATACTTGAAAAGAAACTTCCCAACAGGCAGAAGAGAAAGAGCTCAAACAGGCAACAGGTAAGCTTAAGCAGAGCATTCACAGGTCACAGCAAGTCCCTGATTTAGAATGAGCTTACACTGTGAAACTACTCATTCAGTAGCTGTGAACTGAAATAAAACTGCTTTTCAGGTAGTAGAAAGTTGTAAGTAGTAAGATGTAGACCATTCCAGGTCCAAAACGCACAAAGAAATCTTTCTTTCAGGCCTCTAAATGCCCTCTCACGAGGAGTTTCTCTGAGCCCACAGATCCAATCACAGGAAGTACAGCTCTCATGGCTTCCTTACCTTTCCTCCTATTCGGACCTGAGCTTGAAGCTTGGCTAGTTTTTCTTGATTCATAGTGTTGTGTCTAAAGAATGAAGTACAAATACAAGTTAACTACTAAAATATTAAGAAAAAAAAAGATCACTGAAAAAACGCAAGCAAATACACAAACAAGAGCACACCATGCAAAAAGCACGGGGCAGCTCTGCAGAAGCAGCATCTGCACCACGATGACGCAAACCAACGCTACGTTTGATGCTGCCTCAGCTCGAGGCAGGAACCGCAGGTCTCCAAGCCCGTGTGTCGGCTCGCCGCCGGACCCGCCTCGCTACTGACTCACACCGCCGCCGGCACGGGCCGCCCGAGGACCGCGCCTTTGGGCCGAGCAGAGCCCGGGGGAGGCCGAGCCCCGAGCCCCGCGATGTACCGCTCCCCAACAACAAACCTACGGGCCGACGAGCCGCCTCGAACGCAAGCAGGCTCACGCACTGCCACACTGCCAACACGGCCCCCGGCAGCCGCTGCTCCAACCCAAAGCTAGCAAGTTCGTCAGCCAGGCGCCGCCGCGGGCCGAGCGCGACCTTCGAGGGCCAGAAGACGCGAAAGCTCGGCGTGGGCTGGAAAACGCCTGCGCCGCGAGAGAGCGGCCCCGAGAGGGCCTCGGAGGAGGAAGAGCGAAGGAAGGCGCACCGTGCCGGAGCGACGGAGGGCCGGGGGGTGACGGCACGGCAGGGCGCGGCGGGCGGGGAGGACAAAAGCCGCACATCCGAGCGGCCCGCGGGAAGGCGCAGCCCCGCGGACGCGGGACCCCTGAGCCCGAGGCACGGCCTCACCGCCGTCCTCTGCCCCTCAAACAGGGCACGGCTCACGGGAGCGGGAGGGAGCCGAGCGCCGCACGGCCCGCCAGCCCGCTCCCTCGCGGCCGTGCGCGAGCGGCGGGCGCGAGCCGTTCTCACCTGAGTTCGGCAACCCCTCCGCAGCCCAACACGCGGTGAGAACAAGATGGCGGCCGAGGAAGGAAAGAGCGCCGCACAGAGAAAGGAAGCTTCGCGCCACGTGACGGCACTCGACCGCCCGCCCCCAGCCACGGGCTGGCGGCGCCGCGGACGGTATTTGCATGGCGGCGGGGGCGGGAGCGGCGCGCGCCGGGGGCGCGGTGCACGTTGGGAGTTGTAGTCCGCTCCGCAGCTGACATGGCGGCCCCCAGGGGGCCCGGCGGCACCGCCCACATCCGCCTTGCGTCACTTCTTGGGCTTTAAAAAAAAAAGGAAAGGGAAAGGGAAAAAGATCGCCCGGCCGCTCCGATCTCCTCGCCGAGCTTCAAGGGCCGCAGTGAAGGTGTCGCTGATACCATGAGGGCTCAGCCCGTCCTCTGCCTGTGCCTGCTGATGGCCGCCGCCGCCGCCGCCGCCGCCGAGGGGCTCGGAAAGGGTCAGCAACCGTTTCCTTCGGGCTTTGCTCTTGGCGTTGCCGTGAGGGCTCGCGGGGGTCGGGGCTGTCGGGGCCGGGCCGGAGCCTCCCTGAGCTACAGCCCCACGTGGCTGGGGGAGATTTGGCCCCTCGGAAGCAGCCCCGCCGCCGGCTCCTGGTCACCCCGGCACGGTTCCCCTCTGCCCGGCCTGCCCTCCTCGTGGGCTTGCCGTGGGCGATGGCTCAGATCCCTTCGGGCTTCAGTCGGGGTGGTCGCGCAGAGTTGCCCTGAAGGCAGATGTTTGCTGCAGGGCTCTCTTAGAACAGAGGATTGTCCCCGTTCCATCATGATCGCCTTTGAATGAAATACCCGACGTGTCCGTATGCTGAGTAAATGTGACCTGTTAGCTTATGGCTTCCAGCTCCCCTCAGCCCATGCGAGCTTGGACGTCAGTGCCTTGCTGGTAGCTGGACTAAATATTTGTAGTCTTGTGTCATGTGTGTTCACGGTAGTTTGTTCTAGGAGATAAGCTGAGGTCATAAAAATACCGTGCCAGCAGTTGCAGTTTCCCAGATGCTGAAGGAAAGTGCCACAAGGCTTTGCTCCACTCTTTGCAGTTTTGCTACAGGTGTTTCCTGGAGGTACTGCCTGCCATGGTGTCAGCACTGGGCAGCTTGTGGCTCCTGATCCTGTGCTGTAGCTCCCCAGATTGTGCCCTTGGTGAGGATACAGCCCGTGCCATGTCGCTAAGTTATCCCAGCCCTCAGCGATGGGAAGGGGAAAGCAATGGCTGAGATTTGCCTTTCAGCGCAGCCCATGTCACTGCAGCGATGGGACCTCTGAGGAATTCTTCAAAGAAGGCTCCTCTTATCTCAGATCTCCTCCATCTCAGCTCTTCATGTGATGGTGGTGGCCAAAAAATGGCAGTCTCTGTTTTCCTGTTGTTAGTACATTAGCCAACAGGACAAGACTTGATACCTGCTTATTGGATACGTGTTTCCCATGCTGAACACAACAACACTCAGAAACCTGCATAGCGGTGTTCTTTCTTAGTCTTTGGTGTCAATTATCAGCAGCAGTAATATTTAGCATAATAGTTTTAGAGCATTTAATGATTGTTTATTGGTCTAGGTGTGTTTGATGTTTGGTCCCATTCACTAAGATTTAGGAAGCCAGATGGTGGCATGTTTAATTTGTCATCGATCAGTTAATAAATGTGCATAGGTTGAGAAACAATGGGGAATAATCAGACGGCATTTCAGTTTTAAGCGTTGTTTGGGGGATTTTTTTTGTCCTTTGCATAACTGTGAATATTCATGGCTGTGTGATTTGTTTCTGTTAATTAATTTCAGCGGGATTCCTCAGTAAAACTGTGTAGGTTGCAAGCATTCACAGAAGTCTTTTGAGGATTGCAATTATAATTTCCTTTTTAAAAAAGAATGTATTATGAGCTGAAAATATTTTGGAGGGTTGTTTTCTTCTGATGACATGTTAACTATGCAGCATTTCTAAAACCTCCTTTCTGGCAGGTTTTGGAGATCACATTCACTGGAGAACACTAGAAGATGGGAAGAAAGAGGCAGCAGCCAGGTATGTTACTCACTTATGAATACAGAAAAGAGGCGTTAAAAGTTCACCCAGATTTTGTACCAGTGCTAACCAATCCTAAATTTAACCACTGAAAATACAAATTATTAACAAAGGTATAGGAGACTGCTCAGATCCCTACAGCTTATCAGAGAAATAAAAAAAAATAGCTTTTCCTTAATGTTGCTGAGGAATCACCTGTGTTTAATCACTTCAATTAAATGATTGAGGTTCTGTCACGTTTCCGAAGTGAGAAGAAACCCACAAACTGAGGCTTAAGGGCTACTCAGTCCCCTTGATCTCATCAGTGCTCACTGCATCTGTCAGCGTGGATGTGCCCATATCGACGTGAGACCTCAGTGTGAGACAAGTTATTTTGTTACTAAGGAGCAAAGTGATAAGTCATTAAAGTAGAACCTTCTATTAGGTTGAAGCTCTACTACTGTCTCTGTGAGAAGATTTAAAAAAAAAAAAAAGTCATTTTTATGTTTTTCTCAGAATCTTCTTTGTGTTAAAACATGAGAAATGAAGCTGTCTGTGCATCAGTTCTTGTAACTGCACTGATTGACGTGAGTTCCTCTGGCTGCCCAAGGTCCTGTCCTGTAAATGCAGGGCACTGCTGGGGTGTCTGATGAGCATTTTGTAAGTGGACATTTTAACACTTGTTCCATATATCTGTACAAAAACCAAAACAAACCAAAAACAGTCGCAGTTTTCGCAGGAACGATTCTGGCTCTGCTCTGCGGTGAAGCAGTTAGTGGCAGGCACATAGTGCAGGCGTTACGCAGGCTCCGAGGTTGTGCGCAGAACCCCCCGGCAGGGCGTGCTGCGGCGCAGGCCCGGGGCGCTCCGCGTTGCCGTGGCGACGGTCCGCCCGGAGCGGAAGCGGCGGCGGCCACTTCCGGGTCAGCATGGCGGCGCCGGGGCGCTGAGCGCGCGATGCCGCTGGTGGTGCTGTGCGGGCCGCCGGGCAGCGGCAAGAGCCGGCGCGCGGCCGAGCTGCGGGACGCGCTGGGCGGAGCTGAGCGGCGGGCGCACGTCGTGGCCGAGGGGGAGGGCGGCCGGGCGGCTCTGCGGGCCGAGGTGGAGCGGCTGCTGAGCCGGCGCGACGTGGTGATCGTGGACGCGAGCAACGAGCTGCGGAGCATCCGCTACGAGCTGTACTGCGCGGCGCGGCAGGCGGGCACGGCGCGCTGCCTGCTGCACTGCGTCGGCGGCGGCCCCGCGGAGCCGCCCTTCGAGGCTCCGGACCCACGCAACCGCTGGGACCGGCCGCTGTTCGCCGTGCGCGGCGAGGAGCCGCTGCCGCTGGCCGCCATCCGCGCGGCTCTGTTCGAGAGCGCCCCGCCGCCGCCGCACCGCGCCACGCGCAGCCAGCCCCTGCAGTCCGGAGGCTTCCTTCACCTCCTCGACCGCGTCACGCAGGACGTGGTGGCCGCTCTCGTGGCCGCCCAGAGGAGCGGGGCGCAGCCCGGAGAGCTGGTGCGCGTCCCCGGCGTGGAGGAGGGGCTGGTGCTGCCGCGGCCCGTCAGCCTGGCCGAGCTGAGCCGGCTCCGCAGGCAGTTCATCAGCTACACTAAGATGCAGCCCAGCGATGAGAACTTGGCGCAGCTGGCCGGCATGTTCCTGCAGTACCTGAGCCGCAGCATCCAGTGAGGCGCGGCTCCTTCCAGTCCCGAAGTGCTTGCAGCGTAGGAACGTGCCCTCCTGCCATGCAGCTCAACGCTATGTGACCCGTGTGTCACCCTGCACAGCCCATGACAGTGCTGAGAAAGCCAGTACCGTGGTGCTGCAGCAGCTGTACTCCCAAGAGGATCTGTAGGATCTTCCTGTCCTCTCTACTGCATTCTCCCTGTGTGTTTCTTGTTTGCTTGTTGCATCCTCACACAGCTGAAGTCTCCTATGGAGACCTCCCCCTCAATACTAATGTAGCGACCGAGCATAAATGCTTCAAAGTGGTGAACATAAGGAGAGAACTCCTGCCCTCCTCATTGCCATGTCTGTGTCTTGAATAAGAAGACTGCTGCTCCAAGGCTGCCTCCAGATTTATCAAACTGCAGTGGGGGGGACTTCAGTTCCTGGACTGGAAGAAGCTGTATTTTTGGGACATAACTCTTTTTCAAAATCTTATTGAACCCAACAGATAGATTTGCAAAGTCTGCACAAAAGCAAGGTGCTGGCTTAGGAAACTTAAACTTCTCATTTCAAGTTTAACAATAAAACACGTGCCTTAGATGGAACAGTCTTAACCTTGAACTGTTTTATTGAAACAACTTGCTATGGCTTTTCTTTGCAAGGTCATCATTAAAGCTTTTAAAAACACTAGTTGTTTATGAGTGAGTGCTCTTGAGCTTGTTTAGAGAGGATGAGCTGTGATGGCAGTGTGCTCTTGCCAGTGCTCTAAGTCTGCACTGGTTGTGACTGGGTAATTAATTTTGTACTTAGCTTCAGCTAATTTCAGTCTTTACTGTGCCATGTGCCTGGCCTGTCTGTGTGTTTCACATTCTGGTGGATGCTTCACCCCTCGTGCACATAAGTGTCAGAGTCTGCTTTTATATTTTTTTTGTGTCATGCTATCTGGGAGGAGATGATAAGTGGGACAAGAAGAGTTGCTTCAGTGATTTGTCCATTCATCTGATGTACTGGTTGCTAAATGGACATTGCCATTTCAGAATGGGAAAATGACTACAGAAATATTTTATGTAAATAGCATTACTTTTCCAGTCAAAAAGAATAAAACTGGGGAAGCACATGGAGTATCTCTAAAACTTGTGTGGTTTCCTGCTGGCTAAGAGTTTATATTCTAAGACTGAGCAGTTGCATTTAAAATGTGCATAGAAAATCAATTGATACATTTTTAAGTGCAGTGCAGTACCAACTGCAGCTGCTTCTGGTAACTCTTCTGACATGAAGATCCTTGATGATAAGAGTAATGTCTATTTTCCAGATTTAATTCAGCATTTAATTCCCAGAAACTGGGGAGGAAAAAAAGAAAAAAGTATTGTTAGGGCGGGGACACGGATGTAAAAAGAGCTTTGCCAGGGAAATGTGTATTCTTGCTTCCTGCTGCAAAGTCCTGTGTAAAGATGACAGCATATCACTCAGTTACAAATGGCAGACTTGTGTTGGACTACTGTAAATCTTTATTGCTTCCTCTCTGCCCTTTCCTGGTTCTAAAGGCTGAAACTTAATGTTGGTAGGGATTTCCTTCCTTACCAATCTTCAGCTAAAACAAGAACCTAATTTTAGGTTATTCTTAATGCTCTGGAAGCTATAGCACTATTACTAGCTTCCCTTGGCTATTTCTCTATTGCTTAAGGGATTTAATGATAAGAGAAAAGGGGTCATCTTTCCATTTCCTTGTTCTTAGTCTTTTTGAACTTACTGTACTAGTTAGCTTTTGCCAGTGTGAAGAGAAGTGTACTACTAGATGTGCTCAACAGCAATAAAAATCACCTAAAGTGACTTATAAGGTATGTCACTTTTTTCTTGTTCAGAAGGTAAAAGAATTAAAAGCCAAGATATTGAGACCTGTAAAGATGGATTACTTGAATCACGAGTACTTACAGCAGTATGTGGAATTCTTTGTGTTTAAAGTCTCTGTCTAATCACATAAAGTAACCTGAGTACATTACCAAGGAGCTTAGAGAATTCAAACTTGTTAAGCTTGACTAAAAGGTGAAATGCTAAGAGGCTTTTCAGAACAAGGTTAAATAAAACATACAATAGGTGATGAAATCAACGTCCAGGTAGTAAAGGTAGTGACTGTCAAATGAATTCTTTGGGAAGAGAAATGAATAACATTCCCATGATGTACTTGAAACACTCAGTACTCTGAATTGTCCTTCACAAATGACCTTTTTGTATTCATTGAAGTTAGGTTCCTAACTTTTGTCATTTTACATTGCTCTTTATTTAGGCTTCAGTTCCACACAGACTCCTTCCTTCTCGGTTCTCAAACTTGTCATAGGTTTATTTCAGGATACTAAGTTAAGGGCAATTAGCCTGCAAGCTGAAGGGTTTGCCAGTTTACTGCGTGTGATTATTGCTCAAAGGAGGATCTTGATCATGGGAGGCAGTAGCAGGCAGTGTCTGAAACATGCAGACAGTAGTGGGGAGAGGGATTGATGGATGACTGTCATTCAGTGGATTACATCAAGCAGCTGTGTAAATCCCTTCTGAGATCTCTTTTGTAGCTGGTGTGGCTAACTGCTAATTTCTTAAGAAACACATAACCAGTTGTGCATCTACGCAGATCTGAACAAATGAGAGCAAACCTTCCAAAGAGAAAACCTCCTACTCTACTGGAGTGGTTGGTGATTGACATTTCTCATGAACTGTTCTAATGCACGTTTAAGATTGGAAAGCTTTTTGCAAGACAGTAAAACCTTAGAATACAGTAGAATCTCTCTGCATTTTCTATTATATTAAGCCTTTGTAGTGTCTTTGACTGTTAAAATGTACAAGCAATAGAACTTACAGTTGAGAGACTTGCATGTAAGCTATCTGACGTTTTCCTTTTTTTCCCCTTTTTTTGCAGTGGCTTGCCTCTTATGATTATCATCCACAAATCTTGGTGTGGAGCTTGCAAAGGTGAGTGAATTTAATATTAGAGTTTGACGAAATTCCTGGTGAATTTTTGCATACAAATTGTGTAACATGAGAAATGTGAACTTTGCATTCAAAATGTGCTTAGCTGTATTTATATTTTGTTCAGAGCAGTGTAGTATTGCACCACTTCAGCTATCAGCACTGCCAAAAGCCAGCCTTGTTATAAACGCCAGTGAAGTAACATCTGCATGTCTACAGAGGCTGCAGTTTTTCCTGCACTTTGCTAGAAAAAAAAAATTCTAGAAAATGATTGATTTGAGAGTTAAGAGCACATTACTTTCAGCCACTGGTTCTCAGAATGCTGGGCTTTGTCTCTTTCAGGGTTGCAAAGGAACATGCTGGTCATAATGACTAGGCTTAAGATGAACAGGCTGAGTGAGAAATGGTGGTTTACAGCAAGCTTTTGTTTCTGTTCCATTGGTTCAAAACTGATGAGATATGGCTGATGGTTAAGCTTTACTGCGTGGCTACTCAGCAGGGATCACTCCTCTGCTGTTCTGAGCCTGGCTTGAGCAAGTTGATGCATACATTCCATTTCCCTACTGCTCACTGAAAAGTACGAACTCTCTAGAGAGAGGAATAGAGATTTTTCTGCCTACCTGAAAACCTGAAATATTTTCCATTGTCTTTCCATATCTTTCTCTATTTATTTTTTTCTTTCTTAATTAGCTTTGAAGCCAAAGTTTGCTGAGTCTAAGGAGATCTCTGAACTTGCTCATAATTTTGTAATGGTCAACCTTGAGGTAGGCCACACTCTTATTTGTACCTATATTACTGCTTAGCATTTTGAATCCTGCTTAACTGGTTGAATCTGTTTCTTTTCTATATCCTAAGTCTTGCACTCCAGAGTAGATATGCAAGATTGATAGAGCTAATTGTTTTGAAAATATTTTTCTTCACTGTAGTTATTTTAATTGCATTTATAAACCTGACTCTCCACTGTTGTCTCTTTAACAGTTTAATCTTGTTTGTTGCCACAGGAAGGGGATTTATGTTCATTCTCTCATAATGTATCAGACATTCCTACACCAAAGCATGGTGTTTAATGCACACTGATATTTCACAAATTCTACCTCTTTAGGGAAAATTACCTTATTACATTTGAAAGTGGAAATAGTGCAAAACCTGTTGTCTGTTCAAGATGTAAATTATTCAGGGTAACTGGAATCTGAAGGATTGATTCTTTAAAATGAGTGTTGTGTTTTATAACATCTTGCTAACACATTCCCTCTTTTCTGTCTTGCTTTTGTAGGATGATGAAGAGCCAAAGGATGAAGCCTTCAGTCCAGATGGGGGTTACATTCCCAGAATCCTTTTCATGGGTAAAGACATCTGCAGCTGTTGAACCCACTCACAGATTGCATTCTTACTGTTACCACCTATATTTCCTGTTTGATTTCTTTTTTTCAAAGATCCCAGTGGAAAAGTCCACCCAGAAATCATAAATGAGAAAGGAAACCCCAGCTACAAGTATTTCTATACCAATGCTGATCAAGGTACGTGAGAAATAACTTGAAGTACATTTTTAGTGAGATGGATCTGTAGGTGTGTCCTGAGTGAAAGACAGCACCTTCATTTTTAAGTGGAGAAAAATTATACTTCATAGTGTAAGGGAGCAGTGAATTACAGCATGAATGAGTGGCTCTTTGTGCTTTGAGGAACCATATTTAAAGTTGTGATTCACTTTAAAACCTACAGAATGTTTGTAGAACCTAAGCATTTTCCTTTTGTCACATGGAAAATCATGCAACTCACAGAGAGTTGGGAGAAGAGCATGGGGCTTTTTCATTTTGGTGCTATTTATTTTTTGCTTTAGTTTGCTTTGCCTTAGTTGCCTTTGGTTGCTTTTTGCCTTAGGTTGCATTCTGTAACTGTTGGTTTAAAATATTTTCATTAGCGTGGCACCTTGACATTTTTGTTTTGAGATTAATAGTTCATCTCTCTCTGATCTTTCAGTTATCCAAGGGATGAAGGAGGCCCAGGAGAAGTTAACAGGTGATGCTTTCAAACAAAAACACCTGGGAGATGAACTATAATGGAAAACACTCAGTTATGCTTTTCCATCACTTCAGTACTCTCAAAGGAAACAGTTAAACAGACCAAGAATGTAGATGCACTGGAGGGACATAATTCTCCTGTCAATAATGTTAGGTTAAACCTTATTTGGAGTTCACACACATGCATCAGCTACAGTGTTATCTCCTCCTCTGCCTGGCAGTGTGTACTATAATGGTTATTTGCAAACAGGTAAAAGCAAACACATCAATTAGTGTGTTTGAGCAACCACTAATGTTTGATATTAAAAGGGAGGTTTGTAGGACAAAACATTCGTTTGAAGACAAACAGCATAACTGAAATAATTGGAAGGAGCCAGCATTTTGACACTTAATCAGGGGTGGATCTCTCATTTCTTACTGGTATTATGTGATCCCATTGTTTTTACTGGGGTTCCTATGAATGGGGCATGTTCCTGGGCCAGGTGTTTTCTAGACCTCCCGAACCATGAACTCTGCCACTAAGTTAAGTAAATTTCATCAATGTTCAACTAGCATGTGAAGTCATGAGCTCTGCAAACATAGTTTTATGTAAAGTTCTGTGTGATTGATCCTTATTTGCCTCTGGGCAGAAATTGAGCTTCTTTCTTCTGCACTCACCTTTTGATTGTTTCATCAAGTGAAGGTGGGTTATGTTGAAGCATCATGGGGAATTCCCTTTTATTCTTCGAATGTTTTCTGGTGAATGCCTTGCCATCACATTGTACTGTATTTTTGTACCAGGGTGAAGAATTAAAACTTTTTAAACATAAACATGCTGAAAGTTTTTGTTTTGTTTTGTTGCTTTTTGGAAATAACATAGCTTTCTGCTCTTAAGGACTGGCAAATACATTTTTGCTTACATTGCAGTGGTTATTAGTGTTGAGTGTCACAACTGAACATTTCTCCTTTGTGTAATTAAAAGACAACAGATGCTCTTCATGTACTAATACCTCAGCCATTCCTATACTGTATATGCAATTGAGGTTAAAGTAATATCATACAATCATAGAATGGCCTGTGATAAAAATGACCACCACCTTTCAGTGTACCTTTCAGTGTACCGTATCAGGATCTGGGAAAGGATCATGCAAGATGGTCTTCCCTGAGGAGCAGCAGCCTGTCAATGCTGACCACTAGGTTTCAAACTGCCCCAAGTGGTTGGTGGTTACCTCTGGAGCTCCGCTCAAGGTAGCAGCCACTTGGTGT
>JAPSGF010000123.1:956894-1010441 GCA_035772895.1 Perdix hodgsoniae | reverse complement strand
AATAATAATAATAATAATAATAATAATAATAATAATAATAATAAAGAAAAAGCAATAACAAATTCACACCCGAATAGATTACCTAGGGTACTAATAAGGAAGCATGTAAGGAAATATTAGACTACTCATGCTTTTCAGTAATGGCACTCAGATCGTCACTTTAAAAAAGGAGCGATAACATTTTCTAATTTGTATTCTGTTGAATATGAATACTGCAGCTATTCTGAGCTCATACACAGTCCACAAAATCAATTTAAAACAGCTGGTCTATAACTTCTAATTTGTAATGAGCTCCTAATGTTATTAGAAGGGATTTTCTTCCCCTCCTTCTCCTCATGTCTAAACACTCTGTTATCTGCAGTATGGGGTCTCCTCTCACTCTGATCTGTCTGTGCAGCTTCAATTAATGTTAATAGCAATTCCCAGAGTGTAGTAAAAGACAATAGACCACAGTTTAATTTCTGCAATCTCAGATCCATCTTCTAAGTTGATCCATCTACTAACTGTTCCCACAGTATTTAAGATTGATAGATTTCAAATAATGGAATATGTTGATGACTTTTATTTGAGGATTATTTTTCACTGCAGAAGTGCAGATACTTTTTGTTTGTTTTTTGTAATGGGCTGGGAAACCCAGACTCATGAGCTGGAAGGTTCTGGATAATGAAATATTAATATGTAACAGTTTTAGGCATAATAGGAATTTTTCTTTACTTGTGGCTTTGGATAGAAGAAATTAAGAAACAAACATTTTTGAACATACAAACAGGTTTATATTTCATGGAAAAAAAATCTGGCTGAAAACCAGATTATTTAATCTTCTAGAAGTTATGTCTCTTACAAGATGAAAATATGAAATATTTTCCTTAAGTTCTTAAGTTTGTCCTTCTTTAATTCCTATTCCAGAGAGCCAAAAACCTAGTAAACTTTGCAAACACCTACCATGAATTTTGCTTATCTTTCTAGTAGAGTCAATAGTGAGTAAGGAAATAGGCAAAACTGATGTAGATCCTCAGGCTAGTTCATTACAAATAATAATAATTTTTTTTAAATCAAAATATTGGAAGAAAGAGGAAAAGATTCACTGCAAACTGTTTATTCAGTTGTTATGTTTCTAATCCAATCAACTAAAAAATTAGTTGTTCATACGAGTTCTTTCAATGCTGGTGAACAGCAAGATCAAAACATATAAACTGAGAATTTTAAACTAATTATACACTAATGAACTCTTTAATGTCTCTTATGTTCTCTTGCATGAATAACAGAGACAGCAGGAGAAAGAAAACTGCAGTCATTTCATAGAAACAATTCTAGTCAAAACAGAAAGTAGTTTATTCTTGCTTGCATTTCTCTAGTACCTGACTGATCAGGTTTAATAAAGGGTAAAAGAATAATTTGGTAAATTGGCAGGATTATTGAGTGCATTGCTCAGGAGAATTAAAGGCATCCATGTGTTTTTCAGGTTTTGATTCCTTCCTTCATGTTTGTTTACATTTTTCCTTCTCAAAAAACAAAAAAAAAAAAAAACCAAAACAAACAAAAAAAAAACCCAAGATCTGCTTATTTGACTACTATAATAAATAATTTACCTAGAAATTTCAAACTTTCTTTCAAAATTTGACAAACATTAGCAATTGTTGCAAATTTTCATTAAAAACTTAAATCTTTTATCAATATCAGGAGGAGGCTGAGTATTTGAGCTTCAACCTAATTGTGTTTTCACTTACATGTAACAATATTTGTACATTCAAAGTATAAAAACTAAGCATTCAAACTCAGTTAGTGGAGTGAGCTAAACTGGATAAAATGGTTCTGTGCACAAAATCCTGCACTCTGGTCACTAAAAATGAGCACTGTATTCAACATGTATCTCTCTGGGATACCTCAAGACTTCAAATTGAAAAATATTATGTAAAGAAGCGGATTTTACTTCAATGCTGTGCTTCTTAATGGCTTTCCTGTTTTATTGGTTCTAAAGAACATAATCAAACAATAATGAACTATGTCTGACTGAAGGATAACAATTGGAATGTTGGTACAATGCTCACCATTGCTTGATCTGAAGTAGAAAATTCTTAAATTATTTTATCAATGTAGGTTTTGTTTTGTTTTGTTTTGTTTTCCCTGAACACCTAGATGTACAATAAACATAAACTCAAAATTATTATTATTATTATTTATTTATTTTTCATGGCTACGTTCAGCTACAGAAAAGTATGTAAATATAAGGTAAAAATCAACAAGCCAGAACAACCAAATTCAAGAGCATACTGAAGAAAAATAACCAAAAATTATCAGTTATAATACTATAAGAAAATATGGAGACTTTTGTATAATGAAACTTTAAAACTTTTAATAGGAATTATTTGATTACATAAACTGTTTTAGGAACAGAGGCTGATAAAATGTATTTCAATTCTACTGTTATAATTGCTGAAAAATAAATAATTGGTATTCCGTTGTCCTCTAAATCTGATCTTGATTCAAATACTAAACTGAAAGTAATTTGATTGACTGTTTCCATAGATAACAGTTAAAAAATATATATTAGAACATTTATGTTGGTATATGAATAAACCGTTGTTCCGAAGTGCATTAGGTATTTCTCTTGCAAAACATATTCTCAGCTATAATGCCTAGAAAACATTGAATTTGTCCCATCTTGACAAAAATCTTTATTTTGTGAAACAATTCTTCTATTCAGAGATCTGATGAAACCTTTTGTATTGTTAACACTGTGGGAAAACATTTTGCAGAGCATGGCACTAATTAAACAATTTGATAGTACTTCAAGAGATTTTCAGAATAATCAAGACTCCTTGAAAAGCCAGGCTAAAATTTAGATTTCCATTAATTTCCCTTTCTCTTACCTCTTCCTATTTCCTTTTCCCCTCTCTTCCCTTCCTTTCTTCTCTTGCTTTAATCTTGTGCAAGCGGAACATTTTTCTACTTTGTCACCTCTTAAGAATATTGAATTTTTTTGCATACTGAAAGAAGTCTGATGCGATGGACTCTCATAACAAATAGTTTAATTCCCTCTTAGTTGCAGGTTTTAAATTTAGAATAGTTTGTTTAGTTGTTTGTTTGTTTCCGTGAATGAAACAATGCTTGAATATCGTGGGTCCTAAACTAAATATGACAGGCAAAAAGTATAATTTGTGCTGGCCTAAAATACTTACATAGTAGTCCTGACATTCTTGCTACTCTTGTCAATTGAAAGAAAGCAAAATGATATACCAGAGAAAAGTATGTTTCTTTTATAGATGGCCTTTCTTATTAAAGTGCGATGCTTTGGTAGGCCTCTATTTGATCAGTCTTATTAGTTTTTAGGTTCTACAATTCAGAGTGACCAGGAGAAGCAAGGTCTATTTTCAGACTGAAATATATTATTTGTCTGCTTGGTGCTAGACACACAAGGAGCTTAAATTTAGGAATGTTGATGAAGGTTCACATGGCATAAATAACGTGTTAATAATCAAATCAATTTATCATAATTATTGCAATCAGAAAATTGCTGAAATTGGAAGAGATGTCTGGAGGCCATCTGTGTCAAGCAGGAACACCACAACATCTTTGAACAATTTACGACAGTGTTCAGTTTGCCAGAGAGTAAGAAATTTTTTCCTGATATTCATAATACACATCTTGTGTTCCCATTCATGCCCACTGCCTCTTTCCTTTAAAGGAACACCACTGAAGAAAGCATAGCTCCATCTTCTCGGCATCCTCCTTTCAGTTATTTATCTATATTAATTAGGCCACCCATCTTCCACCTCCCACTCCAAGATTTCTCCAGGCATTTAAGCTCTCTCGGTTGCTTCTCATAGAGTTGAAAAAGGCCACATGTTTCAGTGTACTGCTGTTTTTTGTTTCAGTTGTTGTCATAGTTTGTTTTGTTTTTTGCTTCTAAGGTACATGTCTACCTCATGTTCGGTTTGGTACTCACTAGGGCCTTTTTGGCAATACTGTTTAACAGATGGTAAACTCACAGTATGTCCATATGCTTGAAGTTATTCCTCAGCTACAGGACTTTGCCCCCCCCCCCCCCCACACACACACACACACTTTTTTTTTTTTGGTCAAACTTCATGATGTTCCTTTCAGGCAATTTTTCCAGCCTGTCATATTCCTTTTGACAGCTGCTCAAACTTCTGAAATATCAGCAAATCCCCTTAACTTTGTACCATCAGCAGTCTTGTTAAGGGTACACTCTGTTCCATCACACAATTAATTAATAAATATACCAAACAGTATTTGACCCCATAATGATCACTGAGTTACAATGCTAGTTACAGGTGCCACTGATCACCATCTTCTAAACTTATCTGTTCAGCAAGTTTTCAATCCATTTCACTGTCTGCTCACCCAGTCCTTACTGCAACATCTTCTCTAAGAGGATGTTATGCGACACCATCAAAAGCCTTACTAAAGTCACCACTGATGATAACCACTGCTCTGGCCTCATCTACCAAACTCATTAATTCATCATTGAAATTTATCTTTAGCTCAACCATTTCTGTTTTTAAATCCATGATGGCTACTCTCATCACTTTTTCATTCTTTATGTGTCTGGAAATGGATTTCAAGATTTGATGTTCCACCATTTCTTGGGGATGAGGCCTAACTGTCAACATAACTCAGTAGGTGCTACTTCATTTTGAAGGTAAGACTGGCATTTTATTCTCTCCTTAGGCATCCAGTCATTCAGAGTTCAGAGTGGTATCACAGTTATATCAGTCACCTCATGGATGAAATTCAATGAGGCCTACAGAATTAACAAATGCACTGTTTAGTCAAGAATTCTGTAACTTTACCATTTTCTGCCAAGGGTAAACATTTTATTTTTGCTCCAGAATTTCGCCTGGTGTACAATGCTTGCTAAGTATTGAGACAGAGATTCAGTACCTCTGCCTTTTCCATGACTTGTATCAGCAGCAAGACTACATTTCTCTAGTCATCCTATGCTACAGACATAAAAATAATATTATTTTTCTTGATATCCATTTCAATCAATTCCAGCTGCACTTTGGATTTTCTAACTGTGTCTACATATTCCCAGATATTGCCACTATATTTCTCCCAGGTCATCTTTTCCAGTTTTCATCTTCTATGTACTCCCTTTTTATGTTAGAGTTTTGCCATCCATATGGGCTCCCTGTTATTTTTTCTGACTTCTAGTTCTTGGAATAAACTGCTTCTGATTTTGCAAGAGATGATCCCTGTATATCAGTTAGCTTTCCTGAACTCATCTTCCATCAAAACTCTTATCCCACAGAACTTTATGACAGAAGGCAAAACTGTCTTGAAGAAAAAATGTAGAAAAATTGATTTGATGGATGGATCACTTCCTGAATAAGAAATTGGCTGAATGGTTGTGCTCAGAGTTGTGTTCAATGTCTAAATGGAAACCAATGACAAGTGGCATTCTACATGGATCAATGTTGGAATCAGAGCTATATAATATCTTTGTAGGCAGCATGAACGGTAGTCTCGAGTACACTCTCAGAGAGTTTGTAGACAACACCAAGCTGAGTGGTACAGCTGATATGCTGGAGGGAATATACATACAGAGGAGCCTGAATAGGCTTGAGAGTTGGGCCCAACTCAACCTTATGAAGTTCTGCAAGGCCACGTGTAAAGTGTTGTAACAGGGTTGGAATAATCTCAACATAGAAACAGGTTGGGCAGAGAATGGCTGAAAATGCCATTTTAAGGGAGCCTACAAACAGGAGGGGAATCAACTCTTTGAAAGGGTAGATAAGAACAGGACAAGGAGAAATGGTTTTAAGTTGAGGGAGAGAAGATTTAGGCTGGATGTCAGGGGGAAGTTCTTTGCTATGAGAGTAGTAAGGTGCTGGAACAGGCTGCCAAGAGAGGTTGTGGACACCCCGTCCCTGGAGGTATTCAAGGCCAGGTTGGATGGGGCCCTGGGCAGACTGGTTTACTATTAAATGGGGAGGCTGGTGGCCCTGCATGTGGCAGGCTGGTTGGAGATTCATGATGCTTGAGGTCCCTTCCAACCCCAGCCATTCTGTGATTCTGTGATTCAGTCTGTGAGAGCAGCCCTGAGGAGAATGAAATGGGGGTGTCAGATGATGAAAAGCTCAACATAAGCCAACAGTGTGCACTTGAAGCCCAGAAAACCAACCATATCCTGGGTTGCTGCAAGAGAAGTGTGACCAGGATGTCAAAGGAGGTGATTCTTCCCGTCTACCCTTCTCTTGTGAGTCCCCACGTGGAATACTGCCTCCAGATCTGGAGGCCCCAAAAAAAGAAGGGTACTAAGCAATTGGAACAGGTCCAGAGGAGGGCCGGGAAGATGATCAGAGGGCTGGAGTAGCTCCACTCTGGGGTCAGTCTGAGAGAGTTTGGGCTCTTCAGGCTGGAGAAGAGAATGCTCCAAGGAGCAGATAGAAAGAAAGGCTCCAAGATAGCAGCTTTTCACTATTTTAAGGGGACATAGAGGAAAGCTGGGAAGGGACTTTTATAAGGGTAGGTAGCAACAAGGGGACAAGGACAAGGGGAAATTTTGAATTGGATGATTTTGAATTGGATGAGGGTAGATTTGGACTAGATATTAAAAAGAAATTCTTCACTGTGAGGGTGTTCAGACAGTGAAACAGGTTGCCCAGCGGTTTTGTGATTGCCCCTTCCCTGGAAACATTCATCATCAGGCTGGAAGGGGCTTTGTGATTTGGTCTAGAGGGAGACTTCCCTGCCTATAGCAGAGGGGTTCTGCAAACCAAATTTAGAATGTTAATTGTATTTCATTTCATTTCATTTATTTATTTATTTATTTTCTCAGTTTCAGAGTTTCAGTTTCAGATGTATTGGCAAGTCTGACTTTTTGAATAATGATTTAAACTGATGACCTCTCTGCTTTAACAGCTTTTCATTCTAAGCTAAATGACCTCCTGTTAAAGCAAAATCAAACCAAACAAAACAAGATGACCTTTGCACTTTAAAATAAATTAAAATTTAATAATATATTAATATTAAAAATATATATTCAGAAAAGCTGTATTGAAAATAAACAAAGAAACAAACAAACAAAAAACGTTAATATGCTATAAAATGTGTTTAGTTTAATTAGACTTCTCAAAAGTTCAGCAATATTTTATTTTTTTAAAATAAATCAGAAACTAGTAATTCACAGACTTAATTAAGCAAAATGATATTTAAATTATACAAGAAATTCAATAGGAAGTGTTCAGTTGAAGAATGTAAGGTCCACAAAGTCACAGTGAAACAACTTTTTTTTAAACTACACTATTTTAAGGAGAAAAAAAAAAAAAAAAGATGGACCTCAATACAAAACATTGTTTTCTTAATGAAAATCTTAATTATTTTTCCATTAGATTTCATTAGTTAAAGATCACAATGCATAATATTTTTAAAATTGCTATTACAATGGCAGACTAATAAATCATTTTCCAAAGGAATAACTTGTAGGTTGTGCCTTATTTTTTTCTAATTCTATATGTGCACTTACTATACAAAGCAACTTCTCATTCAGTTAGCAGTAGAGAATAAGCAACACAGCATTTTGAAATTTATCTGCCCTTCCAGATGTTTCTGAAAATATATCATTTTATGCCTGTGCGCTGTATTGAAAAATGTCTTAAGTTCCTTAAGCACTTAAGACTTTGAAAAATCAATTCAGTTTCCAGTTCATAATTTATTAATGCTAGCTATTGGATCTTGTCTTTTGAGAATCTCAAAATTAGTGTTCTAGGCATGCAGTAGTTTTTAAGTATTTATGCTTAAATACAAATGGAATTGTACTGAATAATATAGCTAAAGAATTCTTAAATTCTTCTTATAGAAGAATAAGAATATAAGTGAAATAAACAATGCTATATTTAAATCATTTTTATAGCTGAACTTTATATACTTCACTTGAAGTCACTGTTTGTAAGAATCTAAGAAATGCCAAAGACCCAAGCAAATAGTAAAGATCTGGAAAGATCCATGTTTAGTCAAATTATGATATTTTTAATTTCCTTTACTCCTCCTGCAAAAGAACAAATCAATAGGATATTTTCTCCTCATAATACTAATTTAGGAACTCATCAGTTTTATCTAAAAGAAATACATATACATATGTTGCAAGATCCATTGAGTTCTTAAATGTCCTTTTTTTTTTTTAATTTCTGAGAATTGATATTTTCAAATATTCACTTATTTATTTAGTTAGTGCTTTAATAATTTTCTTTTTTGGATTTTGGTCTGAATACATGGTACACTGGAATGCAACAGCTCCCACTAAATATAGCAGCTGATAACATGAAATTATGGTTAATAAATTAATTATGAAAAAAAAGGTAAATAAAATGGAATGTTGTTCTGATATCTGAAGAGTACAGCCTTATTCTGAATTTCAGTCAGGAAGTTCTGGCAACAAATGGGTAATAAAAAAGCTGCTATAAAACGACATACTGCTAAAGGGAACATAGACAACAGGTAAGTCTTACAGGCTCTTAGATACTGAATACTCCATACTGGCGCAATATTGAATGGGCCCTGGATGCATTTTCTCATGGTGTTCTGTGCAGATTACAACCATGGGGACAAATCCATCTGAAATCTGTCTTATGTTGTACTAGCATGGGTTTCCCAGCATCTGAAGGCACGTAAAACTGAACTTTTCTCATATTAATTTGTTTTGCCACTGCATTCTTATTAAAGTAGAAGACAACATATATGGCAGGGCTACTACTTTTTGTGGTTTACATAATTGTCCCAAGTAAAGGAATTCCAAAGAATAATTGTCGTAATTGAGACGTATTCTTTTTCTGTGTTTATTTCAGAATGGATTTCCTATTTATATCCCTAGACTTTTTTTCATACTCTGTAGCATAAATAAATATATAGGTGTTTTTTTTTGTTGTTGTTATTGTTGTTGTTTTGTTTTTGTTTTGTTTTGTTTTGTTCCACATTTGAAAGAATAAAGGTGTATTTATGCATTTCCATAATTGTCCTTCTGCAAATTCCTGAGTAAATGCTGGCCACTATTTGCCAGTAGAAGGACAAAAAGCAAGATGTGAACATAAATTTTATTTTAACTAATGTCTCAAGGCAGGACTTGAATGAACATAAATCCCCAAGGCTAAAACAGAAATAAGCATAAGTCACTGTCCAACAACCTTTTTCAAGTAGAATATTGACTGCACAAATTGTTTTGTGTATTTGATTAAATGATATTAAAGTGCCTGTTTAAACAAACAGTAATGGATTAAAAAATGGGTTTTGATATGCTATCCTTAGTTAGTGCCAAAGTTTCTAATGGAATGTATTTCGTATCCTCAAGGCCTGTATACAGAGAGAGATTGTGTACTGGTGTATGAGTTAAAAAGAAGAGGCATCATAACAATCTCCTTGTTTTGTCTAACATTTGCAATTTTCTTATTTCTTCTGAAATTCTATCACAACAGTCGCAGTTAGGCGAGGATTAGAGTTAAATAAAGAAAAATAAAGCAGAGTGACAGCTTGAAAGTGTGTATTGGAACACTTAGATCTTGAAATAGATCTTACAAGTGAGAATTTCAAGACCCAATTTATTTTAGTGCAGACATAATTTAACATATCCCATATTTTGTAAAAAATATATTTTCAAAGACATTTAGTCCATTAATTTCACCACTTCAATTAAAATTAATTTTTATCACATGTATATTTACCTTAAGATAGGTATTGTATGTATGAAGGAAGTTCTGTGTAGCTAAAGAGAATATTTGATCAGGTTCTTCTTAAAAATAGATGTTTTAAATATTTATTGCTGAAAGTTAAAAATCAGCTGATTTTTTAAAATTTTATTTTAAATAAACAAAAGCTGTTAGATATAACATAGCATAACTGCTTGCCACATATATTTTTTTTAAATAAGGCCCATTATTTAAGTTATAATGAGTAGAAACAAGCATTTGAAAATAACATACCTTCAATATTAGGCCACTAGCTTTTCTTCCCCCAAAGATTAAGCACCATGCCATGTTCTATGTGTAATAAAGTAAATTTACTTTATAAAATAAAATGTTAAGAATAAATCCTTAAATACCATAATGTGCTACAAAAAATATATATATATATTGCAAGTTATTTTGTTGTCATTAGCAAACAAAGTGCAATAAGTAACAACTTTGAAGTGCTTATGCAGTTACCAATATTCATACCGATTCTCGGTGATAATTTGGTGTGACAGTTGTAGAATCACAAAATAGTCTAGAAAATGAAATTCAAGATGAAGTTCAACCATCAACCTCACCTACTGAGTCCTACCACTAAGCCATTTACCATATTGCCATGAAATCCACAAATCTCTTGAATGCCTGCAGGAATCAGACTTCACCACCTCCCTGGGTAACCTTTCCCTATACTACTCTCTCCATAGAGAACATATTGTTAGTATTCAGTCTAAACCTCCCTGGAAACTTGAAACTGTTTCCTCATGAAGTCACAGAGACAAGCTTTATGAGCACAAGATTAATCTTTTTAGACTACTGCACTATACAGGGCTGCAGAGCTCAACTGCAGGTCATCACAGTGCACTCAGTGAGTTTCCTCCGGTGTCAGCTTCCAGAAAAGCTGCCTGGGACAGCTGTACAGATAATATCTGTAGAAACAGATGACACCAAGCTGTGAGTAAGTGTCGATTAACCTGGAGGTTGGGAGACCCATCGGAGATATCTGAACAGGCTTTATCACTGGGCTGAGGCCAATGGGATAAAACTCAAGATCAGGTTCTGGGTCACTTTAAGTGATCCTACCTGGCTGCAGAGATTTATGTGCTTCTAAGTGGTATAGAGTTTGCTTTTGGGTTATGAGGACATCATTCCTCTCTCCATTCCTATCTTCCATTCCAGACATCTGTGTACTTGAAAATAACTGGTTGTACCACTATGACTGAGGCAAGAAAAACATTAAGTACTTCAATTTTGTCTTTTGTCACTACTTATTTCCCAACACACAATAATCAAGATTCCTTAGTCCTCCTTTTACTGTTGATGTATTTGAAGTAGTATTTTTAATTGCCTTTAATAGCCATAGCCAGACTAAGCTTTATCTAGGTTTTAGCTCTTCTAATGTTATCTCTGCAAAACCTCGTTATGTCTTTGTAGTCCTCCTGAATGGCCTGCCTGTACTTACAAAGATCATGAGCTCTTTTTCTTTCTGAATTCTAGCCAGAACTCTTTTTTTTTTTCATCCAGACTGGTCTTCTTCCTCACCAACTTGTCTTTCAGCACATGAGAAGTGACTGCTTTAAAACCTCTAAGATTTTCTTATTGAAGAGTGTGCAGCCTTTCTGCACTTTACCCTTTAGGACTGCCTTTCAAGATACTCTTTAACCAGTCTCCTAACCAGGCCTACATCTTCCCTCCTTCTGGAATTCTAAGTAGTTCTGCTAATACCTCTCCATATTTTTCCAAGAATTTAAAATGCTTTAAATTCATGATTACTATGCCCAAGAGAACCTCTAGTTTTTACATCATCTGCAAGCAAAATGTCTGGTGGGCTTCTTCCCTGGATAGCACTCATCTGCTGTGTCAGGAATTCATCTCCTGCACACTACAGAAAACTTCTGGACTGTCTTCTCTTTTCTGTATTGTTTTTCCAGCAGACATCTGTTAAGCTGAAGGTTCCCAGGAACAAAGGTTTGCAACTGTGAGACATCTGCTTATAGAATATTTCATCTACCGCTCCAATGTGGATGGATGATCTACACGAGACTCCCACTGTTTCATCTGTCTTGGTGGCCTCCCCCTTGATTCTTACCTATGAGAACTCCATTCTATCTCTATCCTTAAGCTCAAGACAGTAAAAATACTCCTTAAATTACAGGGCTACTCCACTGTCTCGCTCCAATTTGTAGGAGGGAGGCAAGGTTCTTTGATATGTGTATACCCGGCGTGAGATTAAGAAGCAACGGTTCAAATGTTGGTCCAACCAGTTTATTAAAGTCCTAGGCGTTTTTAGGGAGACGGGGAAGGGAAGGTAGGCGATAGGGAAAGTAGGAAAAATAAGCAAGGAGTCTTTGCAGAGAGCAAAAGAGATAGTCACCACCGTGGGTCCAGCGAGGTACACAGTCGGTCCGTTGATCTCAGGAACTCGTCTGATCACCGCGGGGGATGGGAGACAGCCAGGAAGCTCCGCAGCAAGCCGATCCCGGGGTTCTTCCGACAAAGTTTTCCCCTCAGGGAATTCCCCGTCAAAGGTGTCTTCGGGAGTTTGTCTCCCAAGTCCCCAGTTTAGCGAGGGCCTTTTATCCCCCATTTCGGTAAGGTTGTTCATTACATTCCTGACGTATGGCCCCGCCATTAGCTGTGGGGGTCTCCTGTGACGAGAAGACCCATTGTCTCTGACAGTAGTAATCCCATCCTGACCCATTCCTTGTGTAAACAGATTTTCCAGATGTCCTTTTCTTATCTGAACGTATCTCGAGCAAACACTGAACTTCCAAACAAGCAGGTAAACACACTTTGTAGTAGGGATTCCTGGCCCACAGATAAGCCAGCAAAAAGGGGGGGGGGGGTCTCTGTCGCCAGACACAAGCATTATCGCTTTCTGCAGTGGTCAGCTCCTTCGAGCAGCACCCCTGAAGAAAACTGCTTGTCCTGCTTCTGCTTATCTTTGCAATCGTAAGCAGAAACACTATGGCACAATGACACCCACCATCCACCCCCAAGGACATTTAACAGTTGTTAGTCAGAGTCTTCTCATCAGGAAGGCCTCATGAAGCAAACTTTGAGACAACAAAAGAAAACCAGTTTTGTCTTTCACATCCACTGACTCTGCTTCCTTAATTAAGAGTGCTGCTTCAAATTAAAAGTGTCGCCAATAGGTTGAGGGAGGTGATCCTCTCTTCTGTTCTGCTCTAATGAGGCCACATCTGGAGTACTGTGTCCAGTTCTGTGCTCCCCTGTTCAAAAAAGGCAGGTATTTCCTAAAGAGAGTCCAGAGGAGGGTGACAAAGATAATGCTTGGAGCATCTCAAGAAAGGAGAAAAGGCTGAAAGACCTAGAACTATTCAGTATGGAGAAGGCTGAGCGGGGATCTCAAGTATTTATACATATCTGCAGCTCTTTTAAGGTTGTTAGCCATAAAAGGTAATTGAGAGGAGAACTGAGAGACATTCATAAAAAAAGGAAGCAGGAACAGAAGTTTTTGTTTTGTTTTGTTTTGTTTTGTCTTCCCATGTTTTTCATATATCTTTCTGAATATCTTATTCTACCCTACTCCTTTACTAATGAAATTTATTTCTTTACTTCAGATGGTTTGTACCAGCAAATTAGGAGAACATCCTACTGGATACCTGAGAAGCTATACTCTTAAACTTACAACTTGATATTTTTGTGTATTTTACATTAATAAATAATGTAACATGGTTTGGCAAGAGAGCTCCAAGCTGCCTTGCCTATGCAGTGAGAGAAATGCAGACTCCTTTGTTGGTGCAGAACAAATAACAATTATTGTAGCTGCTTACAACCTTTTATACCGGTGCAACAACAATTGGTCACATGTAGGAGCCAGGCGCCTTCACGTCTGGCTCAAGTTACTGCTGAGCTTTTTCACTCATTATCAAGATAATGACTTTCTTTATTCCACAACATGGAGTTTGCTGAAATATAAACATTAAAAATACTCCATTTGTCAAAGCTTAGAGACAATGACCTTGAAAAATCAGATGCCACTTCAATGTGACATAAACTGTCACAATGACACTGTCTCCCACGGTATTCTCCTGCAGAAGCTGGCAGTCCATGACTTGGACGGGTACATTCTTGAATGGGTAAGGAACTGGCTGGAGGGCCGGGCTCAGAGAGTGGTGGTGAATGGAGTTAAATCCAGCTGGCGACCGGTCACGAGTGGTGTTCCCCAGGGGTCAGTGCTGGGGCCTGTCCTCTTCAATCTCTTTATTGATGACCTGGATGAGGGCATTGAGTGCACCCTCAGTAAGTTCGCGGACGACACCAAATTGACTGGGAGTGTGGATCTGCCTGGGGGTAGCGAGGCCCTGCAGAGGGATCTGGACAGGCTGGAGAGCTGGGCTGAAGCCAGGGGGATGAGGTTCAACAAGACCAAATGCCGAATCCTGCACTTTGGCCACAACAACCCCAGGCAGCGCTATAGGCTTGGGGCGGAGTGGCTGGAGAACTGTGTGGAGGAAACGGACCTGGGGGTGTTGATTGATGCTCGGCTGAACATGAGCCGACAGTGTGCCCGGGTGGCCAAGAAGGCTAACGGCATCCTGGCTTGCATCAAAAACAGTGTTACTAGCAGGAATAGGGAGGTAATTGTCCCCCTGTACTCTGCACTGATGAGGCCGCACCTCGAGTATTGTGTTCAGTTTTGGGCCCCTCATTGCAAGAAAGACATTGAGGCCCTGGAACGTGTTCAGAGGAGGGCTACGAAACTGGTGAGGGGCCTGGAGCACAGGCCTTATGAGGAACGGCTGAAGGAGCTGGGATTGTTCAGCCTGGAGAAGAGGAGGCTCAGGGGAGACCTTATAGCTCTCTATAACTTCCTGAAGGGAGGTTGTGGTGAGCAAGGGGTCAGCCTTTTCTCTCGTGTAGACAGTGATAGAACTAGAGGCAATGGTTTCAAACTGCACCAGGGGAGATTCAGGCTGGACATTAGGAAATATTACTTCTCAGAAAGGGTGGTCAGGCATTGGAATGCACTGCCCAAGGAGGTGGTGGAGTCACCGAACATGGAGGTGTTCAAGAGACATTTGGATGTTGTGTTGAGGGATATGATTTAGCTGGGGAGTATTGGTGATGGTTGGACTGGATGATCTTTTAGGTCTTTTCCAACCTTGATAATTCTGTGTGATTCTGTGATTCTGTGAAACTTAAAATTTTTGACTGTGGTATCTCTCCATAAATCTATTGAATCATATGCTTACCGAATATTTATTTTCTTTCATGATTTTCTATGGTTCAGTAATGTTTTGTAATTTTTTACCTAAGATACTTAAAACCCCATTGTATGGGAAACCCCATACAAAACAAAGATAGGTTTAATTTTTATTTAAATTGATGGGATTGATTCAGAGAGGTCAGCCTCAAAGATAGCTCAAGGGTACATGCTTTCTTAGAAAGTAGACATTATAGGTTCAGGAACTGGTGCAGGAAGAATAGTCAAGGAAGGCAACTGAATCTAAGTTTCTTATATAGAACATAAGAGCTTATCAAGTAAAATATAGAAAAGAAACTACTCCTAGACATACCAAATCAACTCCTACTTTTAATGAAACTTCTTTTGTTTTGAATTCACAAGTACAGTTTCAGAAAATTAGAACAAGCATGATTCAAAATGGTTAATTGACCATTTACTGAGAAGGAAAATATTAACACTTCAACTTATTATGCATGTTTTAAAGAATAAATAATAATTACTTACAAAAAGTTGATGTACATTTGAGAATCTCTACTAATAAAAATGATTATTTAATTGGAATTTTTATTTTCTTTAGAGGGTAGTAGTTAAACAAATTCCACTGTGCATTTAAAATGGAATTTAAGCTCATTTGGTTAAATGTCCAAACCCCGTAAAAGTAAGTTTAATGAACCTTTAAAATTTCCGGAAAAAACAAAACAAACAAACAAACAAACAAAAAACAGGTAAAACTGAGCTAAGTAGTAAATTAGGTAATTCTGCATATGCCTCTATATGATATTATATATTATATATATAATTTTATTATTATTTTTTATTTCTCGAAAAAGTATATGTGTTACCGTTAATTGCAGAAAAGATTTTTAACATTAATACTATGCAGTTTTGCTCTGCTGTGCAATTTTAACTGCAGTTAATGGAAATATGTACATGCAATCAACCCAATTATGAAGAATATTTAATATCTGAAATGTTTTGTAAAGAAAAGTGTCAATGAATCCTAGCATACTGTCATTATTAAAGTAATCAGATGATTACAGGATCTGTTATTAAAAAAGATTTTCTATGCACTTGTTTCTGACAATACTTACTGCTTTTTCTTGTAATGTTCAAGAGCATTGTTCTACTTTTTTATCTCTCTAATAAATATTTGGGTGGAATGATGAGACTAGGCTTGCTGAAACATCTTTCATCTGCTGCTCCACAAAATCGTGAAGTATAACAGTGTCTGTAGCTTTACAGCTTTACAGCTGCACTCAATGTCAGAATTCCCTTTCCTTTTCCTTCTTCTTTATTGACTGTCTTTGACTGTTACTACCTTCTTCATTCTCTTCAGTGATAGCATGTTTAAGCAAAGATGATGGACATGATTTCTGTTTTGATAATTTTTATTTTCACCTTTTCCAAAATTTTAAATGCTCAATTTTACTCTGGCCATTTTGCATAAATAGGGATGACATGTGTTCTTCAAACTTAAAACAGTGTTGTCTATCATGTTGGCATATTGTGTGCAAGCTACATTCTTAAATCTCTTAGTTCTTCAGTATCCACAAAATAAGGACTGGTATAAGGTACCAGGAATATATAGAAAACTTCTTTTTTTTTTCTTTCTTCTTCTCTCACCTGGAGGTATGATTGTGATGTAAAAGAATAAAATTTTTTGAAGCTTATAGCAATGACGAATTCTTATTTCTCACTATCATTTTATTTTGACACCTTTTCTGACACTCAGAATGTTTTCTCAGTAATATGAAAATGGACTGGGGGGTAAAAAAAAAGCTGTCTGAAGTCTTCACAGCTGGTGCAATGTGCCATTCTGCCTTGTCATCGCCTGCCTACACTTAATTAATAAGCATCTGTTTCATCCTTGTATTTACACAAGATACAAAATAGAGTGGCTAAGTTTGATTTTTCCCATCTGTGACTTGATGGTTCCTCCTTCACTTCAAAAAATATTGGCTGTCTTTGTTGAAGAAATGAAAGGACTGGTTTAATTATTTGAATATGTAGGTAGAACTGCCTTGTTCTGGGCTGGCTCTACTGTTATGATGATATTTTATGATATTCCACTAGATCAAATACATATTTATGTGTGTGTGCATGCATTTGTTACCTGCAAAATTATATTGACATAATTCCTAACATTTTAAAACTAATATATTTCTCATCTGATGCAAAGAATAATGCATACATATCTGCGTTCTTCTCTGTTGAGAAACTTAAAATAAACATATTTAAGCTAACAACTAGTAAATACTGGAGTTCTATGTATCTATGTAATTTTATTTTAATTTGGTTCTGATTTATTATTATTATTATTATTGTTGTTGTTGTTGTTTGTTATTTGCTTGTTTGGTCTTGAAGCCATAAAATCAGATCAAGATTCAAGTTTTGATATTGTTTTGTTTTATTCTGAGATTTATAGTTTTACCGAATTATATTTGAAGCAACAATGGGTAGAATCCTTGCTTTTAAAATGTCCCTGAATTCCTCTACTTCCTGATTTCCCGAAAGAGAAAGAGAAAAGGAAAGGGGAAGAGAAAGGGAAGCAAAAAGGAAAAGGAAAAATGGGAAAAAGTGGTATATATATATTAAAAAAAAAAAAAAAGTAATCTAGCACTTCATCAACAACTCCATTCTACAATAGCAAGGACTGAACTATTCAATTACTTTAATTATTTTAATTATTCTTGCTACATCTGTAAAGGTACATGTTGGAAAAGGAAGTTAATACATTAAGTTGCAATTACACTTTTTGTTCCAACTCAGGTGAAAAGACAGGAAAAAAAATAATAAAAAAAACCAAAACAACTGTATGGATGTCATCACTTACCCAAAGTCAGTTCCATAAATAGGGAAAAGAAAATTCATATATTGATTTGTATCCCTTCCAATACAGGATTTACCTTCTAAGCATAACTTAGAACCACCTTCAATAACCACACTGTACTTTCAAGATGCAACAGACAGATCTGCTATCTGTGGACTGTGCTTTTCTGGAACAGCACAAAACATAGGAAATTATAAATGATATTCAGTGGGACAACTTTAAGTACCAAAGTGTATAATATGAGTATAACATCTATTTCAATGGATTTTCAAGAAAATACTCTGATTTGTGTTATTATGATCAAATATAAACTGACTGGCATAAACTCAGTAGTAATAATCAAGAACTGAAATTCAAAGTGTAAGGTGTGTTTGGGGGGGTGAGGGGGAGGGGGAGGAGGGTTAGGAATAAGAAAAGAGGAACAAAAGGTACACTTCATTCATTTATTTCTGTTTTCATCCAGGGCTACTCCTGAGATTAAATATTTGTCACTAAGAAAGGGAAATAATGTGTGAATTATGAACAAGATAAGAGGCCCCCATATCAAAAAATTGCAAATCAAACAGCTGCCAAGTAGTAAGCAGGTTCCCCTGAGAACTTGTATTACGATGGAGTTTGTTTCCTTGGTTTTATCCTTGGTTACATAAAGTTGTATGTTGTTCTTGGGAAGAAGCTCAAGATTTCATACTTTTCGGAAATGCTGGAAATTACTTTTATCATGATCACAATTTCCTTAGATATGAAGTGAATAAAATTCCGTTCTAGGGCCTTTACAAAACAATGAAACACTCCATTGTGAGTTAAATATATACAATAAGAAAAATGCTAACATACTTGGATGAACTTTTTGTCAAATTAATAACTTTATGTTTAAAGAGTTCCATTAGTGAATGTCTGTTTCTTAAAATGCAGCAATATTACCATGTTCTTGTATATAAATAAAATTGAAAATCAACTTGACTACAAATGACGTTTATATTACTATGTGAGCATATGGCATGGATTTTTATTTTATTTTTAATATGGGAGGTAAGATAGAATATTTAAGAAGCAAATTATACTCAGGTTTTAAAATATTTATTTTACGCCTAAACTTTATTTTTCCAGTATTTTTTCAGAATAGTGGAACATAGGATCATAGCATTTCTTTAACTTTTAATGTTTAAAAAGACATCTGCTTATTGACATCTGCTTTCAGCCAGTTCACTAAAGAGATACCAAAATCTTTTGGTCAAATCTACATGGACAACTGAGTTAAAAATAATGGACATGTATCTATCTGTTTTTTATGAACCACATGATCAATATTTTTTAATGTAATTTAACCCATTGAGTTCATAGAATCATAGAATGGCCTGGAAAAGGAACTCAAAGATCACCTAGTTTCAACCCTGCTGCTGAGCCATATCCAGCCTGATCTTGAATGCCTCCAGGAATGTGGCATCCACAAATTCCTTGGGCAACCTGTTCCAGTGCATCACCACCCCCTGAGTGAAAAACTTTCTCCTAATATATTAAATAAACTTTCCTGTCTCTGATTAAAACCATTCCCCCTTGTCCTATCACTATCCACCCTTGTAAACAGCTGTTGCCTCTCTAGTTTATACGTTCCCTTCAAATACTGGAAGGCCACAATGAGGTTTCCCTAGAGCCTTCTCTTCTCCAAGCTAAATAATCACAGTTCCCTCAACCTTTCTTCATAAAGGAGTTGCTCCAGCCCTTTGATCATCTTAGTGTACCTCTTCTGGACCCATTCCAAGACCTCTGCCTCTTTCTGAGGGTCCCAGGCCTGGCTGCAGTACTCCAGATATGGCTTCACAAGAGCCAATTAGAGAGGGACAATCACCTCCCTCTCCCTACTGGCCATTCCTCTTCTAATGTGGTGAGGGACGATGTCAAAGGCTTTGCAGAAGTCCAGATAGCTTTCACATAGCTTCTAGGAAGATTTGCTCCATGATCTTCCCAGGCACAGAAGTGAGACTCACTGGCTGGTAGTTCAACAGATCATCCTTTCTCCCTTTTGTAAAAATGGAGTAATGTTTCTCTTTTCCCAATCACTAGGGACTTCACCAGACAGCCATGATTTTTTAAATATCCTTGGTTTGGCAACCACACCAGCATTCTCTTTCAGAACCTTAGGATGGATATAATCTGGCCCCATGGACTTATATTCATTCAGTTTTAGAAAATACAATTACATTTCACATTATATTTCATTCCACTACTGACTACAAAGGTAGTTTCAAATTTTAGAATTATTTTCTTTTTCCCATATCCACACTCCCTGCACTTAGAAAGATTACCATGAATGAGATTAATCAGATTTATATTATATTAGCACTCTGCTAGCATTAGCAGTAAAGCATAATCTATGTACAATAGACTTTTACTACTATGTAAATTTGTTTTCTATAGAGATCACAGACATGAAATGTAGAAAATATATAAATTGATTTGTATTACCTTCTTACCATGTTTCAGCAGGAGATTACAACAATAATAGACTTGTTTTAATCCAGAAATTGAGGATTGCTAAAGTCTGGCAATGGTTCATTGAAAAATAGAGAAATAAATATGGAGTATACAAACTTTGATCAGTCAACTCAGGATCCCATTACTTAGATGAGATTATAATATTCATTTAAGACATAAAATTAATAGAAATATGAAAACTCTTTTAAATGTCTTTGCTGGAAATAAAATCTAGAAATATTATTCTATATGGAAATAATAATAATAGCAATAATAATACATGGTCTCTTATTTCTCAGTGTCCATACTGGAATTCAAGTCTATTTTACAACTATTCTTTTAAAATGATTTGTAAAAATACATATACTATGTAACTTAAACTCACCTTCCTTAACTATTTCTAAGTGATTTTAAAAAGGTCAGTAATGGGCTAGTATTCATTTCACCTTTCTTTAAGAAAGTTAAAGAATTTTTATGTTAGAATCCCATCCAGAAGCAAAGATATTTCTTGATTGATTTTCTAAGATGCAAGAGCTGTCTTTTACATCAACTACTCATCTCTCAATCTCTCAGCTTTCAAATTATCCTTTTTATCCCCTATTTTTATACATATATATTTTTTAATGAGTGGTCATCATTTAACACCTTGTTATGTAGTAATTGAATGTACTTGTCTGAACTAGAGCAGAGCACAGCTGTGGCTAGCTGCAGATAATTATAAATAAAAACACACGAGTATATATAAATGTATGTACTTTGGATTTAATATCATCATAGAATCATAGAATCATGAAGTCATAGAATCGTAGAATATAAAGTGGTTTGGGTAGGAAGGGATCTTTAAGATCATCTAGTTTCAATCCCTTTGCTATAGGCAGGAAGAGAAGGCTCCCACTAGACCAGACTGCTGATAGCCCCATCCAGCCTGACCTTGAATGTTTCCAGGGAGGGGACATACACAACCTCGCTGGACAATTTGTTTCAGCGTCTTATCACCCTCACAGTAAAGAATTTCTTTTTCATATCTAGTCTAAATCTACCCTCTTCCAATTTAAAACCACTTCCCCTTGTGCTGTCACTACCTAAAAAGTCCCTCCTCAACTTTTCTGAAGGCACGCTTCAGGTACTGGAAAGTCTATAAGGTCTCCTCAGAACCTTCTCTTCTCTAGGCTGAAGAGAACCAACTTTTTCAGCCTGTCCTCATAGGGGAGGTGCTCTAGCCCTCTTCATGGCCCTTCTCTGGACCTGTTACAACAACTCCATGTAATAACCACAGATATATAATGTACTGTTAACTTGGTTGTTAGTCTCAGAGATCCAGCAGATTCACAAACCTAGACATTCTTTGAAATTGCAAATTACTAAGTTTTATATGTGAGGGTTTTTTGTTTGTTTGTTTGTTTGTTTGTTTCATTTATTTGGTAAAGAACTCTCTGTGATCAGGCCAGTGGTTCACTCTGGTATGTAGAATCTTGGTAGTTCTCATATATCCTCACATGTATGAAGAGAGCAATCAGTGTGCTTGCTAGGTCTTTCACAGGTTGTTCAAAGAAAGTTCTTAGGTTACTCTTAACAAAACAGCTGATAGGTGGTGTTTCCATCTGTAAGTTATCACTTAAGACAAGAATTTGAGAAGCTTACTATGAAACAACCAACATTTTTTAAAAGAGTCAATATTTTCTGTCAATATTAGTATACAGTTGAAAGAAAATGTTTGGTAGCTATTCCTTTTGAATTAATCACTAGGTTGTGTTAATAGCTGCTGTTATTTTAGCTACGGATTTCTGTGTGTGTGTGTCTGTCTCTCCAAGATTGTCTTTTCTAGTTAGCATTTCTAAAGTCCTAGTCAAATTATACCTTAAGATATGTAAACATTTGCAGAAAAGAAGATAAAAAGTAACTACTAAGTTCCATTCTTTAGATCTAAGGAATAATAAAAAAAAAGTTATTATTTATCTATATACTTGTAAAACAAAAGCTATGAGCTGTGAAAACTGACAGCTTAATGAGGAGGTAAGGCTGCTCCAGCATTCCGAAACCCAGGGATTCTCAAGACTGATCATGTAGGCAGTAGACAAACAGGAACTCCACACATGGAGTATACATATAAGACATTGCCAGTCTCACAGTTCAACACGGAGAAAAACACAGATAACCAGCACGGCTTCACAAAGGGCAGGTCCTGCCTGACCAATCTGGTCACCTTTTTTGGTGGCATAACTGTGCCTGTGGATAAGGGAAGTTCTACTGATATGATTTATCTGGACTTCAATGAGTCATAGAATCATAGAATCATAGAATTATTCAGATTGGAAATGACCTCTAGGATCATCAAGTTCAACTGCACCCTAACCATAGTACCCTAACTCTAACAACCCTCTGCTAAATCATATATTTCAGCACAACATCCAAACGGCTCTTAAACACATCCAGGGATGGTGACTCAACCACCTCCCTGGGGAGCCTATTCCAGTGTTTAACCATCCTTTCTGTAAAGAAGTGTTTCCTAACGTCCAACCTAAACTTACCTTGGTGCAACTTGAGGCCATTTCCCCTTGTTTTGTCACCTGTCACCAGTGAGAAGAGACCTACCCTGCTCTCACTGCAAGCACCTTTCAGGTACTGGAAGAGAGTAATAAGGTCTCTCCTCAGCTGCCTCTTTCCCCAGACTAAACAGCCCCAGCTCCCTCAGCCTCTCCTCATAGGGCTGATTTTCCAAGCCTTTCACTAGCCTCGATGCCCTTCTCTGGACCTGCTCCAGTACCTCCACGTACTTTCTGTACTGAGGTGTCCAAAACTGAACAGAGTTCTTGAGGTGTGAGTCCTCACCAATGTGAGAATACAGGGGCAGGATGACTTCCCTAGTCCTGCTCACCACACCGTTCCTGATACAAGCCAGGATGCCATTGGCCTCCTTGGCCACCAGGGCACACTGATGGCTCATGTTCAGCCGATTGTCCATCAGAATACCAAGGTCCCTTTCCATCTGGCAGCTTTCCAGTCACACCTCCCCCAGCCTGTAGGATTGCCTGGGGTTGTTGTGACCAAAATGCAGGACCCGACACTTGGCCCTATTGAAACTTATGCCATTAACCTTAGCCCATTGATCCAGTCTGTCCAGGTCCCTCTGCAGTGCCTTTCTCCCCTCTGGCAGATCAACACTCCCTCCCAGCTTGGTGCTGTCTGCAAACTTACTGAGGGTGCACTCAATCCCCTCATCAAGATCATCAATGAAGATGTTAGACAGAAGCAGCCCCAGTACTGAGACTTGGGTAACACTGTTCATGACCAGCCACCAACTAGATTCAACTCCATTAACCACGACCCTTTGGGCCCAGCCATCCAGCCAGTGCTTCACTCAGCAGAGTGTACACCCGTCCAGACCAGAGGCAGCCAGCTTCTCCATGAGAATGTTATCGGGGACAGTGTCAAAGGCCTTACTGAAGTCCAGGCAGACCACATCGACAGTCTGACCCTCATCCAATAAGCGGGTCACCTTGTCATAGAATGAAATCAGGTTTGTCAGACAGGATCTACCATTTGTAAACTCATGCTGACTGGGCCTGATCCCCTGGTTGACCTTTAATCGGTGCATGATGGTTCCTGAAATTATTTGTTCCATGACCTTGCTGGGCACCGAGATGAGACTGACAGGCCTGTAGCTACCAGGATTATCTTTCCAGCCCTTTTTGAAGATGGGTGTCACATTTGCCAGTTTCCAATCCAACAGGACATCCCCAGTTAGCCAGGACTGCCTGGTGGCAGGAAAAACGATGGACAGTGGCTTGGCAATCATATCTGCCAACTCCCTCAGCACTATAGGGTGCAATCCATCTGGTCCCATGGACTTGTAAGCATCCAGCTTTCTCAGCAGGTCCAAAACTATCTCATCATGGATCATGAAGGGTTTATTCTGTTCCCTATCCCTATCTACCAGCGCAGGGGGCTGTGTTCCCAGGGAGTAACAAGTCTTACTATTAAAGACTGAGGCAAATAAGACATTAATTAACTCAGCCTTACCCCTGTCCTTGGTGACCAGATTGCCCTTGGCGTCCAACAAGGGATGGAGATTCTCCCTAGCCTTCCTTTTGCTATTAATGTGTTTATAAAAGCATTTACTGTTTTCCTTTACCTTAGTGGCCAAGCTCAGTTTTAGCTGCATGTTGGCTTTTCTAATTTTCTCCCTGCACAGCTTCACTACGTACCTGTAATCCTCATAAGTAGCTTGCCCACTCTTCCAGAGACCATAAACTTTCCTTTTGTTCTTGAGTTCCAGCCAAAGGTCTCTGTTCAGCCATCCCGGCCTCCTTGCCTGTCAGCTTGTCTTCCATGACATGGGGATGGTCAGTCACTGCACCTTTAAAACAATTTCCTTAAAATATTCCCAGCCTTCCTGGGCTCCCGCACTCTCCAAACTACCTCCCAAGGGACCCTCTCAACCATGGTCCTAAAGAGGTTCAAGTCCACCCTCCGGAAGTCCAAGGTGGCAGTTCTGCTGACTCCCCTCCATGGTTCAACAAGGATAGAGAAATCTAGCATCTCATGATCACTTTGCCCCAGATGGCCTCCAACCTTTATATCCCCCACCAGAGCTTTCCTGTTTACAAACAGGAGTACCCTAATCAGCTCCCTCACCAGCTGTGTCAGGAAGTTATCTCCCACACACTTTAGGAACCACCGGGACTGTTCCTTGTCAGCTGTATTATAGTTCCAGCAGATGTCTGGGAAGTTGAAGTCCCCCACCAGAACAAGGGGGAGTGACCTAGAGACCTTACCCAACTGTTTATAAAGTCTCACATCCACCTCTTCATCCTGGGTGGGTGGCCTATAGCAGACTCCCACAGTAAACGTCAGTCTTTTTGGCCTTTGCTTTTATTCTGATCCATATGCTCTCAACCCTATCATCACCCTCATTAATTTCCACACATTCATAGTCTTTTTTAACATAGAGAGCAACACCACCGCCTTTCCTACCCAGCCTGTCTCTTTTGGAAACCCGGTAGCCTTCCATCACTGCACTGCAGCTGTGGGAGTCATTCCACTACATTTCCGTGATGGCAACTATATAATAACTTTCCGAACACACAATGGCCTCCAGCTCCTCTTGTTTATTACCCATGCTGTGTGCATTAGTATAAAGAGTATAAAAGTATAAAGTCCTTTAAAATGGTACCCCAGAACATCCGTCTCTCCAAATTGGAAAGATTTGGATTTAATGAGTGGCCTGTTTAATAGACAAGGAACTGAATATGAGATTATACTCAGAGAGTGATGCTCAATGGTTCCACATTAAGATTAGTGACAAGTGATGTCCCTCATGAGTCAGTACTGGAACTGACAGTGTGATCGACTGCATCCTCAGGTAGCCTGTATGCCATTCAAAGAGACCTAAACAGGCTTAAGCAGTGGGCCCAAGAGAACCTCATTAGGCTCAACAAAACCAAGAGAGAGATTTTTCAGCTGAGCTGAGCTGTGGCAACCACCACTATCAGTATGAGCTGAGGAATGAAAAAACTGAGCACAGTCCTGCTGAAAAGGACTTGTGGGTGCTGCTGAGTGGGTAGTAAGCTGGACGTGAGCCAGCTATGTTTCTTCACAGACCAGAAAGCCAATTGCATCCTGGACTGCATCAAAAGAAGAGTGATCAGCAGGCAGAGGGAGATGATCCTTCCCCTCTGCTCTGTACTGGTGAGACCCCACCTGGAGTTGTATGTCCAGATGTGAATTCCTCAGTATAGGAAAGATGCGGACCTGTTAAAGTGCATACAGAGAAGGGCCAGAAAAATTATTCAAGAGATATAACAGTTCTCCTACATGGACACCCTTAGAAAGCTGGGGCTGTTCAGCCTGGAGAACAGACGACTCTGGGATGTCTTCCTAGAGGTCTTTCAGTGTCTAAAGGGGAGTTACAAAAAAGGAAGGGATCAGACTCTTCAGCAGGGTCTGTTTTGATAAGAGATGGGGAAATAGTTTCACACTAAAAGAGGGAAAAAATAGATTGGTTATAAGGAACAAGTTCACAGTAACAGTGAGCAGGAACAGGTTGCCCAGAGATATGGTAGATGCCCTTTCCTTGGAAACACTAAAATAAGGCTGGACCACTCTCCAAGCAAGCTAATCTAACTAATCTAGTTGGAGATTTCCCTGTTGATTGCAGGGAAGTTGGACAAGATGAACTGAAGTGTCCATTTGACTCAAAAAGATGGATATGATTCTGTGATAATATGTACATTTGTTCCCTATAGGAGAAAAAAAATGTGTTAAGTCTTGTAGATTGTTTACAGAAAATGCAGTGTATGTAAAATATCCTTACATCATTTTCAACTACAGTTATACAAGAGATGTAGAATAAAATTCATTACAAGGTGGCTTCAATATTTATTTAAATACAGCATGTTCCCTGTTTCAGAAATACCTCAGAAGTTTATTCTTCATTTTACACTGCAAATTTCTTTCTCAAAACCAAAATGACATTAAGTTCTGAGGGAAAGCTTGCAATGTTTTTAGCCACTGACTGGTAAACTACTAAAGAATCATTTATAACAGCCATTTACTGGCATTTATCTCAAATAGATAATGATTATAATTATCAAAAAAAAAAATCAATTAAACACACTATTGTTCTTCTATAAAAGAAGGAAACCACCATTCTTTCAATAAAAATTGTATTAAATATAATTAAAATAATGATTAATAAAGATACCGTCTTTGTGAAATATATCAAGTAATCAGAAAAAGAAAATAGTGTTTCAACTGAGCTGAAGTAAATAGGTAATTCTGGTATATCACATAATTTAAAGTTCATTACAAATTTAGCCTGTGTACAAATTTAACATGAGTAGTAGAGACATTTTCCAAGTAAGAATTATTTATGAGCAGTATAGAATGTTCCATTTCAATCTCAATTAAGAAGAAATTTTATGATGATTAAACATAATTTTTGTTCTTTTTGTTTAATAATCATTGACACAAATACAATTATGCTGTCTATATAAGGTTTGTTGTTGTTGTTGTTGTTGTTTGTCTGTTTGTTTGTTTTTAATGAATACTTTAAAAAATATTGCTATTTTCCTTGATCATCTGTAATAATGTGTGCATGGTCTGGAAGTTCATGCCATGTTCCTTAGAAATTATTTGGATGTACGACATTAGGTCTCTAAAGAAATGTATAATTTTCTAGTCAATTCTGGTCAGAAGTCTGGAACTAACATAGAGGAGTTATTATTGTCAAATAGATAAATTATTTTCGTATTCAAACTGATTCCTACAGATTTACTTGATAGGATACCCCTTGCTAACCTCTTTCTTTGATACTTAGGAATCTGACTTTTTGTGTTAGATACACAGTAATTCAGCTCCAAAGACAATGATAGAAGCCCAAATACAAAACTCAGAGCTCAGTTGAAATTGTGTTCCACTAATTTTTAAAAGCCACAGAACTTCTTTGATCTATGGAGTCCCATCAATTTCTAGATGTTTCATGCTAAAGATGAGTGTAAATGTTTCTGCAGAACACTACATCCACAACTGCATAGAGAATATGAACATTTATTATTTATAAAAACTCATAAAAACTGCCAGTGTAGCTGCTCCCTCCTCTGTTCTACTCCCTACCTTCAGGGAGTGTAATCTGAGCCTGTTCTTGTGTAGAATTCGTGTGAGTAAGGTGCTGTTAAAATCCAAATAGCATGACTGATGTTTTCATCTTGAAAAAGTGGAATTATATTTATTTATTTATTTATTTTTAATCCCACAGGGATTTGAAATCCACACTCCTTGTCCTACATTCAAACAAAAGAAGTGTCCCAGTTGCAATAGCTTGAGATAGTGGGATCAAGTACATCCCCACTGAGGTTACAGGTCACACTTAGTGGTGCAATGGATAATTCACACGAAAGAAGGAAGAAAAGACATTCAAAGGGACCTGGACAGACTTAAGAAGTGGGCCCATATGAATCTAATGAGATTCAATGTGGCCAAATGCCAGGTGCTCCATTTGGGTTCGTCAGTCCCAGTGGGAGGAGAACTTGAGAACGGCCCTGAGAGGAGGAGTAGGGGGTCCTAATAGACAAAAAGCTAGTAATAAGCCAACAGAATATGCTTGTACCCATAAGACCAATTGTATCTTGGGCAGCATCAGAAGAGGGGTGGGCAACTGCATGAGGGAGGGGATTGTCCCCATATGCTCTGCTGTTGCAAGGCCCCACCTAGAGAATTGTATCCAGATCTGAGGTACCTAGCACAAGAAAGTTGCAAAGCTGTTAGGGCAGATCTATCTACCTATCCATCCCCCTCTAGGAGGGATGGAGCACTCTAGAAAGACTGAAGAAGCTGAATTTGTTCATCCAGGAAGAAGAAAGCTTTAGGAAGATATTTTTATGACCTTCCAGGGGGAGGCTGACTTTTTACATGATCTGATAATGCTTAAATGGAGGGGGAATAGTTTAAAACTAAAAGTGTATGGGAACTGCTGAAACATGGTATGAACCTCTGATTGATCACCAGAGGCAATCAATGAGTCAGCCGTGGGAGCACAGGTGAAGGCAATTCACCTGTGCTACCAGAAGGGGTGGAGCCTGGCTCCACCTCTCCTCGACCCATTTAAGAGCTGACTACCAGTAGGGAAGAATCTCTTCTGGAGATTTACTCTGCTGGAGTTTTCCAAGTGAGCCTAGGATTTGAGTGAGTGTAAATATCTTTTCTATTTCCTGCTTTGGTGTAACAAAGCCAGACTACGAAGCTAAGCTCTTTGCTATACTGTAACATCTGTGTATTTATTGATTGTACAGAAGGCAGGTTTTGATTAGATGTTAGATGAACATTTTTTTTTGCTCAGAGGTTGTTGAGATGATGGAACATGCTGCCCAGAAAAATTGTGGATGTTCCTTCCCTAGATATGATCAGTGCTGGGTTAGATGTTTGGATGGGGTGATGGACAACCTGACACAGTGGATGGCAACTCTGCTCATGTTTGGAACTAGATAATCTTTAAGACCTCTTCCACTCCAAGTTATCCTATGATTCTGTGATTATTTTTTTATGAAAGCTACTGAAATCCATGGTATCTTGTCTCAGCTGGTGCTCCAAAAACTTAGCAATAGCTAAGAAAGCCTCATGTAAAGACTTACCACTTGTGATATAGCCTGAAAAAAGTATAAAGTGTGCCTGTCATTTTTTCAAAATATGTTGTGCGAGGGAAAAAAAGCAGCATTCTATGCATGTCATCTGAATATATACTCTGAAATATTATCCCTTTTGAGATGGAAAAACGCACTTCATACCATTACCCATTATGGATCCGTATTTCTTATTTCCTTTGTTCAATCTTGTTTTTGTGCTTTTTGAATAATGTTTATATGCATGAGTTTTAGTTTACATCTCTAATGATTAAGTAGTAATCGGCTAACTGCATTAATTAAAGTCTCCATTGATCTCATCTCATATTAAATCTGTCACCTTTCCCAGAAGACAAATTTGTCTGATAAATCTTGTGGCAATTATTGTCTGAATAATAACTTAATATAAAGAAATCACATTTTTGCTCTAAAGTTAGTGATCTATCTGTTCAGTAGTTCCTGTTAAACTCTTTATGGCAGTTGGTGATTTTGACCTACGATGTAATTTATGGACTGAAAATCTACCTTTCTTGAGAAACAATATTAAAAAATAATTTAAAAAATCTCGTATGTGTTACTAATGTAAGCTATTAAACGATAAATGTTCTACATAACTATGACTTTGATTTTCAAATACCATAAATTTTACTTCCTGTTAAATCAAATTACATTATAGTAATGTGATCAGATAATTTCTGTGCTTTCTTAAATGTTCTTATGATATTTTATTAAAAGATTATGAAGAATTGAAATCACATAAAGGTATTTGAGCTCAAGAGGAATCCTAAATATATGCTGAGAACTTTATTGCAACATTCCTTTATAATTGTTTTTCATTATGTTATATAGTAAGGTATGTTATCACTATTAACTTTAGCTAGAATTGTCAAAATCCGAATAGAAAATGTAGGTGTTGAAATAAAAGTATTTTTTAAATTTAATGAACAAAAAAAGTCAATAAATACTATAATTTTGCAGTGTACAATGAAGCACTAAGTAATACAGTAACCAACCACGTAGTTCAGACCACAAAGTTCAGTTATATAGCAGAATAATAGGAAAACAAAATTTTGAGAAAAAAATTCAAGAATAACTTTTCTTTCAAAAAATAACTAAATTTCTTAACTCTGAGGGCTTTCAAATGACAGATTTTCTACTTACACAAGTTGCTTATTTGCAGTCTAATTTAGATATCTTCAGAAATGACATCTCCATTTATTTTCTTCAATCTCAACTTCTCTGCTTATTTGTTTGTTTTGGCACATTTTTTTTTCGTATGCAGAAGGAAATTTTTTCAGGGAAAAAAAAACCTATTTTCCTGAATTGGTTTGACTCAAACATAAGACAGTAGTAATGAATTAATCTAAACTGAAAGTTAAGTCCTCCAAATGGCATACAGATTAGAAACAGAAATGGCAGAACAATTACTGCTAGAGAGGATGTAGTTCTGCTGACCCAGCTTGCATCTCCTGAGTAAAACTGACTGATTATAACTTCCTTTCAAACTTATTAAGTTACCAAGTAAAAACTAGCGCAGATGTGGTCTCATACAGTTCAGCCTCACACACTGATCCAATTGAACTATTTTTACTTTTGCTTAACTACATTTCAATAGATAATTCTGATTTAACTCTTACCTTGGATGAAAAGAACAAGTTGTGGCTCATTTCTATTGTTTCTCATCAGAGAAAATCTTACGATTTATTGTGATGATGTATCACAATAAAGCAAGCTTTGTAAGTATTTATATCTTCAATTCTCTTGAGTATGTTATTCCTGATTGTAAGACTGATATGCTGAAAATATTTGTTGCAAATAAACTTTTTAATCACATAAATATCCTTTTTTTGTTGTTAAAATCAAATATAACACTACAGAATGCAATTTAAACTGAGTATTATTTGAAGATCACAATGAAAATTTTTCTCTGATTATGAATACTGAAATATGTTTTATGAACATATTAGGCAATTTAAGCATACTTATGAACACTTAAATAGTGTCTATATGAACATAAGCACATGCTCTTATTTGTAGGTCTGGTAAACTATTTTTTGTTTTATGGACTTGGGAAATATATTACAAAACTTCCCAGCTTTTAAAATTACAGATTGAAGCTTCAATTTTCTGGTTGACACTTATGCACTCTATTTAGACTCCAGTCTAAAATGATCACAGAAAATCACAATTACAATGTGGCCATTATCATTTTGATCCAATATTTATTTATTAGCAGAGCTCATGAAGTTGTTTTATCTGAAATGTGGGAAGAAGCCTGCAAAAAAAAAAAAAATCAGGAGTGAGCTACATATGTGTAATGTTTTTTTTTCCATTTGGATCGGTAAGGAAATTTATTAAGCTTCTGTGCAATAAGCGCATGCTCCCATTGTCTACCCCTTCTGCTTAAACAAAACCAACAACCAAACAATCTCAAAGAAGGTGAATAAATATTTAACCAATTCAGCATCATTGGATGATTTTGTTTTGTGGGTTGTTTTTGTTTGTTTCCCCCATGTTAAATTTAAGTCATCCATTATAAAGAAAAATTTTTACGTGTTGCTGGCAAACATCAAAATTTCAGTGCAGATGCACCTATTCCTATTTTTATGTAGTTATAGATTTCTATATAAATAAAGCTTGCTTGATTATGTTATTTTTAAATTTAAGGGAGGAAAAAAAAATGCTATGGTTTCCATTTGTTTTTTGTCCTTGATGGGCTTTCTAATATGTTATGATACTTATATAAGTTGTAAGTCTGAATGGCCAAGAAACATGAATTTACAAGAGGCATTTAAGAAGCAATTTGGTTGAAGAACACATTACAAACTTAGATGTTTTTCTGTGCATGGGTAAGAAGCCCAACAACATCACCTACCACTTTCTTTTTTCCTCCAAAGTAATATTGAGCTTTTAAATTTCAAACATTTGGACTCACTAATGGAACATCTTTAACAATTCACCTGAAGTTACATTCTGCCTTTTCTCAGTAACATTAAATAAATATATGTATTTAACTTTCCTCAATCTGATTCTGAAATATTCAAAACAAAACTTAAAATTCCAGATCCTTCAAGATCCTTCCTTTTTTTTTTTTTTTTGGCAATTGTACTAGGCTTGTAAAGATGAGGATGTAGCTACAGATATGTGAGAAGATGAGACAAAAGTCATATGATTTATTTGATGCAAAAACCTGGGGGGGGGGGGGGTAAATACCAAAAAAAAAAACCACAAATATTTTATATTGAAACTAAAATTGTAAACAGTAAAATATTGTATTCTTTACACCTTTCATTTCAATGAAAATTACCCCAGAACTATCTTCACTCATTTCATATTCCATCTTCAGATGAATAAGTTAAAACAAACAAAAGTAAAAATAAACATTTTAGGAAAGAGAGAAAATTGGATATTTTTCAGAGTATGTTCCCTTCACATTAAATATACTAAATGCTGCTTTTAGTTAGCTACAACCTTGATAGTACATTCACTCTTATTACTATCGACATTGATAATATTCTTGTGAATATGTGATAACATTGTTCTAAACTTCATTACACCTTTCTTAGCTTTGAATACTTAGAGCTTTTAATCTCATTTAACTTCTGTTAGTTTGATGGAATTACCTCTGAGTTATACACAAATGTACTGTCATTATAATCTTTTCTTATTCCATAGATATATATGCATATTTATATATGTATAATCTATATATAGTACATATATATTATAGTATATAGTGCGTCCATATGTATATGCATGTGTGTATATGGACGTAATTTATATAAACATATATATGTAATCACCTTCGGCACAAATATGTTATGTATATGACACGTATATGTGTATATCTATACTTCTACTTATATTAACATGACTTCATGCAAATTTTCAGGTTTAAGCCTTAGCTATACTAACCTGGAAGAAAGAGCAAGTACAGCTTTCCTCTGGCTGTGTTTTCTTTTTTTTCAGTGGGATCTTAGTGTTTATACAAAGGATTTAAACCAACTGTGGAACCAAAATACATAGGAAAAGAAAAAGCAAAAACAGCTGCTTACTGCGTCACTAAACTAATATTTCTGTTCTTTATTTTCCTCAAAGAAAAATCACAGTTCAGTGTTATTTTTCATGAATAGGAGAAAATATCCAATATAACTGCAGTTATCAAGAATTCTAATTTGCTAGCAATAGCTGAAAAAATAACACTTTGTAGTTTAGTTTTATGGGTAATTTTGTCAGGGTTTGTAGCTGACATAAAGCATCATAAAGTTCAATTTAAAATAATGTGTTTTTTTAATGTTTTCTATTTCTGTGTGGAAGATATTTTCTTTCTTTTTCATTTGCACATTTACTTACATCTCACTTTTGAATGAAATTCCTTTAAGTGGCTTATTTGGATATGATTCTGTAATTCTGCTAGGCTTCATTTGCTTCTGCTATTGCTGAAATCAAGAGGTAATTTACTCAGCTGTGATCAACGGAGAACAGAAAATGTGCAACACATTTATACTAACTAGGTTAATTAATTAAGCCACGTAGTGTATTTCAGTATTGGCACAAAATTAAATACTTTAGCCTTTCCCCTCTTGTTTCTGTCAGATTGTTCTTAATTGGAAGCAATGCCTTGATTGGTTCACCGCCTAGCCCAGTAAAAAGTATCCTACAGAGTAGTGCTACTGTTACACTTCCAACAAGCTGAGAAAAGTAGGGCAAAAGAAACAAACTTATTTACAGAAAGGATTCTTAAGCACTGGAATAGGTTCCCCTCGGAGGTGGTTGAATCACCCTTCCTAAATGTATTTAAAAACCATTAGGCTGTTTTCTCAGGGACCTGATTTGGTGGTGGGTTGTTAGGGTAGTATGGTTAGGTTGCAGATGGACTTGATCTTCAAGGTCTCTTCCAAACTGAAAAATTCTGTGATTCTATTTATTGGTAAATGTGCTGTAAAATTAAGCCTCTGTTGTATGAAAGCACATTACACAGTTATTATGCCAATCTGTTTCTTTTTTGCATAAACTACTTCATGAAACTGACAGTCAAATGTTTGATGAAAACCTGCAACAAAAGTACTTCTATACTGCTTCTGTGTTTCTGTGGCTTAGAGATAGAATATTCAATGAAAGGGGAATGAATGCCAAATACTAGACGTTTTGTTTTTACAAATTCACTCTCCTTCCTAGAATGCATTATGATTAAAAGAGAAGTATCCTAGAAGGTAGCATTGAGTGACAGTTGTATTATTATCCTTAAAATATATCACATCAGGAACAGTGTTCTGTGATAGCATTAACTAATCTTGTTTGATCAGTGTTATAAAATAACCTAGTCATTTCATTAAGCATATGATATGCCTATGTGATAAGTATTAGATCAGCTGATGGGCTATATTCTGTTGTATCTGTTATGGATACAGATTGCTGTACCTGAAAGAAATTTACCCTTTGAAGTTTAATTTGAAACATGAGTATGTTATTGAAAACAGATATTTTTATTCTTCACATAAAAGTACCCATTGAAGTGTTACTCAGCACCAGTAACTATTATTTAGCTCTATCTCTTCTGGCACTAGGGTCTTAAATCCTTCTGCTTTTTCTTACACAGAAGACAACTCTAAACAATTCTTATTTTCATCTCCAAAAAAAAAAAAAAATTAGAAAACTTAATAATCAAATACATTACATGTAAAAGGCAAATGTGTTTGTTTATAGGTAGGCCATAATACATTTTTGTTACCAAGATAATTGGATGTAAATGGAACAGTAAGTGATTGTACCAAAAACAGAGACCATATAAGCAGAACACTATATTGTACTACACTAAAACTAACATTTTAAACATTTTTGAAACCATCAGTTGATACCATATATTCCCTCTGGGTGGGTGGAGTGGGGTGAAATGTATCTATTTGAACATAATAAACATCTTGATACAAACTTCTTCGGCAACTCGGATTTTCTTGCTCTGAGTTATAGTTATGGTGGTGTTTCTTTAATTGTTGTTTGGATGGTGTTTTTGTTTGTGTGCATTTTACATCCATGATTAAACAGCAGTGCACTTTTTTGAACTGGCAGTGTATGCAGAGTACATTTGCAGTTCACTTGATTCTTTTGCCAGTCTCCAAATTACTTTCACGTATGCTAAAGTAACAGAATCCTCTTGGTTCTTTTAAGGGTGTAACTCAGAGTAAGAGATTTTAGAGAAAAGGAATAAAGGGACTCCTATCTATGTAATTCAGTATATGAAAGAGAAGCTCAATCTGCACCCAGCTTCCACTGTAAGAGGAACATGCATAGAACACCTTCCTGCTCTGAGAGAGTCAGAATGACCTCACTGTATATACTTAGATCAGGCAGCTGGAGATCAGAAAAGTCCATATCATTGTCTGCCTTAAGGTAATATCTGTGCCTGTGGTAGCATATTTCTGTTGTCTAACAAGAAATTGTAGAAAAGTGTTTTCTTCTTCCCCATCATTAAGTTTATACAATATATTCATAAACTGAAAAGATGATATGCTTTTGTGATTTAAAGAAACCCTTTTACAATGAGATCGATGCATAACTATTATGTATGTCTCACTGGAGGTAATGTTGCTTTCCATAGAGCCTACAACAGATACAAAGAGCACAATAGTAGGATTTGACAGAGCAAGTTCTCAGCTACCATTTTCAACATAGTCACCACCACTTGGTATGCATCTTCACCAGCACTAAGCAAGAACCTTCATGTCTTTTTCATAAAAAATGACAAAGCTGTTCAGATGTGGCTTGTCTTTTATGTCACTACCACCACTTCTGAAAAACACCACCCACCATAAGCTGAAAAGCAAAATCTCCATAAATGTTCAGCAAGTGCCAATCAATATTAATGGCTGCTATTTTTTTCTGCATGGAGGGATTCAATGACATCCTTTTGCTCCATACCTGCTTCCATGCTAGATCCATTTTGTCAGACTGCTGCCATTTACCACACAGCAGCAAAATATAATGGAATATTGATGGAAAGTTTCAACTTATTCTGCCATACAACAACATGGGCCATCATAGCAAAATAGGAAGCAGTACTGTTGACACAAAATAAATAAATAATGATCAACTAAAAATTGGCTATGAAGTAGAAAAGAGCAGGAGAGCAGGGAGGGAAGAGGTCTTAAAAATACTTGGAATTTTTTCTTAGTTCCTGAGAATCACCTGGAAAGAAAAGTGAAAGAACTCTTATTATGCATTAAAAGTTTGAAGACAATTCATTCATCCTAAAATTCTAATAATTGCCAAAATAGGTATATAGATGAAGCATAACTTGAGACAACAGAGATGAAGAAATTATCCATAAAATTTAGAACAGTTACTGCCATTTGTCCCAATCAGGAGCATTTTTAGGCCCATGGGAAAAACTTAAGTATGATTATGACCTTGAAAACTCTCCCTGCAATTAAACTTCCTTTTCCCTAGGAATTAAATTGTGCCTGCCAGTGAATCACCCAGACTCACTATAAATGTTCCTAATTTTCTTACCTTCTTGGTTCTTGCTTTTCCTTCTTAGCAAAAGAGAAGAGCTGAGAATATTTGATGGATGATACAGTGATTCTGCAATTTGGCAGTTAGTAGGAAGATGTTTGTTCACGTGATCACAATGCCTGGTAAAACCACTTACAACTACTAAATGCACATGATCATAACATAAGTAGTTAAGGAGAAAGTTAAGAATTATTTTAGTGTTGACTTAATTTGCATCGGTGTCAGATATAGCATCAGAGCATTAGTTTTGACTTCAATTTTTTTCTAAAACATGGATAAAAACCTGCAAAATTATTAATAGCTAAAATACACCAATCCTTAAATTAGATATAATTATTTGATAAAATTAAATGTTGACATTAATTGATTAATTTTTATCTAATAACATCCTGAAAAAGTGAGCATTAAATTGAAAATAAAAACTTTCTGCATAGGTTTTTTTACTAGTTCGCTTTCCAAATTTCAGAGCCTGGGAGTGTTAAATGTCACAAATAATTTTCTTCTTTTAAGGTCATGAGGGAGATGATTTACAGATTTAATAACTGTTTAGTCTTGTAGCTAGCTTTGTCATAAAAATACTGAAGTAAATAAGCAAATTAAAATGTGTACTGTGTATTAGATGCTAAAAATTTTTCCAAGCTTAGTCATTGACACTGATGCATCTATACACATATGCAATCAGACATAACTGATATTGCTCATGTTTTTGTTACTTGATTATGATAAACTGGTAAGATTCTTTTCCATATCTCCTGATTTTACTCAACTGGATGTGCTCGCTACTTACATGAATTACTGTGTCATTTGGTGCCACATTTTTAATTAGCAAAATATGTCTCGCTAGTTTACTACGTCTCCCTGTTCAACTCAACAATAAACATGATTCACTGTGATATTTCAGAAAAAAATATTTGCTGATGGCAGACTTTGAACAACAACTTACAGAAAATATGAAAATTCAATCTGCTCCAACTTAGAATGGAAGCAGGTATCTAAACAGCATAAAATAGCTAAATGAATTGTCACTCTTTGGAAACTACAGTTCCATGAAACTGAGAGACTTTTATCCAGTTCGCTATTTTTAAAACCTCTGTGTCTAATAATGATCTCATTTTCAGTGAGGATGTAATTTCTGGTTGATAAACAGTGCTTTATCTATATTGTTGACCAGAACTAGCAGCCAAGAAATTTTGATCCTAGGTACTTTGCCTGACAGCTAAGCTGTCAGAATTTTTTCAGCCAGTCTTTTTCTTCCTGCCTTCACCCTGCCCCAGGTATAAAAGTTAGTTTAACTGAGCCTTGATTTAGTCATTATTGATTTCAGATTTTCGCTAGTATCTTTAAGTGTTATTTTAGTATGAATACTATCAGACATATCTCCCACAGGTGCCATCTTTTGTTTGAAGTGTTTGCAAGAAGCAAGATTTTATAAAAAGTAGTAAAGGATGTCTTTTTCATACCATTTTTCATGCATGCTCTTTGCATTACATAGTATTGCAGCTTTTTCTTTCCCTGAGTCATTACCCTTTTTGAGATAGATGTTACAACTAACATATTTGGTAATTCCTATTTTGTTGTACTGAGTAGTATGTGGTATTTCTGATAGATGAATACAACTGTATAGCGAAAACAGAAAGCTATTTATTTTAATTGAAACTGACTCACAATCTTCCGGAGAAAGGAGGATTTCACATGACACTTCTGTCATGTAATAATGAGCATCTCTCTCATGTAAGAATGAATATGTGCACAGAGGAGAATGTCCTGCAATTCATTCATGTTCAGCACATGTTCATATGCTAATCTGAAGGGAGGCTTATAGTTGCCACCCACTGCCCACAGTGCAACATATACTGTCAATTTTCAACAGATGAGAGAGAAATGATTTTCAGTGTTTTCCCTGTATGACAGAAAGAAATCTCATGATAACTACCACACTTTCTCTAAAAATAAGTTAACTTTAACAATTTACATTCTTAGTAAATATATGAGTAAATGTGAGAAAGGAGCTAGAATGGCTGTCGTAGAAGAGAAGGCAAGTCAAGAACCACTGGTAACAACAGGACAATAACTTCAGGGCAGAAGGCAAAATCCCATAGCATCCATGCAAGTACTGTCAAGCATTTCTGGTGGTAGACTCAAAGAAATCAGTAGTTGCCAAGCAAGTCTGTAATGATGGAGCAAGTTCAAAGTCAAGCCTCAAAGGCAAGTCTGCAAGTCAGCGTCCAGCTTCACGCGCATATGATCAGGCATAACTGTAACTTAGTTCAGACAAGGCTCAAGGGGGAGGGATTGAACTTGAAGGTAAATCTCAAGTGATGAGGGGGCACCTCCCAGTCTTTCATGTACAGAAATTTCTCAGCAGTTTACAGTGTAGCATTGTATCAAAGGTTGCTTTGATCATAGACAGCTAAACTCCAAAAAAGGAACATGACAATTGGCTGTCATGCTTAAGACTCCTCAAGATTAACCAGAATGAACCCTTTTGCTAGGGCTTTAAATTGATATATTTTGCAGGAAATAAAAAAATTGTGGAAAAAATGGAAAGGAAAAAGAAAAGGAAGAAGGAAAAGAGAATGGAAAAAAAGATAAATGAAAGGAAAAAGAAAAGATAGGAAAGGAAAAAGGAAAGGGAAGGGAAGGGGAAAAAAGGAAAAGGAAATGTTAAGGCTAAGGGAAGGGGAATGGGGAATCAGAGGAGAAGGAGAGGAAAACATTTGATTTAGGGTTATTCTTTGATTTAATTAGACACATAGGTAGTTAAATGTTATATAAATACATACATTTCATAACCAAAGCCTCACACTTAATCATTTTAACAATATACTCTTTAAATTGACAGTCTGTAGGACATTTAATAAGGACGATAAAAAACATGTAAGATGAGTAAGATGCTGCAAAATAGAGAAACACGCATGACAGTATAAGGTAAAATTTGCTTGCAATGAATGTTTGATTGATATTGATACTAATTAAAAGTCTATTTATAACCTTCAAATATTATTGCTTTGTTCTTATTGTTGTAGTTCTCTTTAATCACAGATCAAAATACTAAATCTAAAATACACCCAGGGTGCCTCTTCCTATACATTAAGTAATTTCAGTAAAATCTGTTTGCAGAAACAGATTTTTTAGAGCCTTGAGCTCCTTAGAAATATGCTTGTTATTTTTATCCACAGCTGACGTGCAAGGGAAGAAGAACAATTTTGTTTACTCCCAGGTGGTTTAAATTTGATTTGAACTCACAGCTGAGCTTAAGCTGATGAATAGCTTTTTATTGAACATGAATAAATTGAGAAATTCAGATTAGTCAGCCACTTTTTCTTCATAATTTAAATTCCAGAGAAGATGTATTTAGCAAAAATATAACACAGAAGTAGGCACAGTTGATGAATTGTACCTGATGACTAGCTGAATTAATAAAATCATTCATGAATTTAATGCAGTTCTAGGTCTTTTCAGTTTTGGTATTCACATCAAAAAGAACTTGCGAAAAACAAAGGGAAGACAAGAGCCATCAAAGATAAACACAACTAAATGTATGATCCAATCAATTTGCTGACCCAGACAGAAAGAGTGGGACTTCCTTACTAGTGAAAATAAGACAGCTTTTCTACTTAGGATGACAAAACTCTACCAGCCAATACAGCTTTATGAGAACTAGACGACACTGAGCATCTTAACAGCATCCAGTTCAAATTCAGAACATGAGAAATCTGAAACATGAGAGAAAGTAATCCCAGCAATTCCATCTGGAGTCAAGTAGCATTATATAAAATATCAGAATCTGGAAGTCTGCCTTCTAGTAAGACAAAAGCATAATTAAAGTGCACAATTTCAGTCGTGGTTGGTGTTTTTTTTGTTGTTGTTGTTTTTTTTTTGTTGTTATTTTGTTTTGTTTTATAGATATGCTTGTGCTTATTTGGCCTAAAAATTCTTGTACAACAGCTACCTACTATTATGATGTTATTCTGCTGAGACACCCAGGTAGCAATGGTAGCTCCTTCTAATAAGAATGACAAATTGTGTGACTCCACTGTCTAGATGAAGAGGGAAATAACTAACCGAGGAGGAAATGCTCTTATATTTAGTAGCAAATGCTTAGCCTCCATTAAGACTGTTAATTTGCTTTGGAGAATTAGTGTCATACCGTTAGATTCTTCTGAAACAGATGATTTTGATATCATACAGTTTCAGCTGATGAAGAGATCAGAGTGAGGGCTAGAGGCTCTTTGTTTGTCCTAGATCAGTGTAAGAACATTACTCTGTAGTACTGAAAAATTGTACCTGAATACAGTCTAACTTAGAGATCGGAATTTTAGATAATATCTAATTCTCTGTGGAAGATATCTTTCCTAAGCATAGTTTCTAAAATACTTTATAGATATTCTTGAATAATTTAACACTTATAATTCCTATTTTGTACATCAATACTGCTTTTCTTCAATATATATTTTTTTGGTCATGGCTTCATTTTACATGCAAAAATATTTTCTAGAATTTAGGTCTTTAAACAAGACAAAGAACATCTACAAAAAAACACAGAAGCCTTTTAAATCCTAGAGATAACTGTAGACCACTGACAAATAATGCCATCTGTTGTTTGCTTATTTAGCGTATGTATAAATTCTGGTGGTTTCTTATGATGTAATAGTTACTAGTATAATGGTATAAAAGTACTTGGGTTTATATGCTCACTTAGGGTACTAATCCCTTAACATCTGAGTGCACAGCTAAGTGGTGCATTTTAGTTTCCAAGAATTACTTTCACATTAACTTATCTATACTTCTAGTACAATAGTCTGAATTTAAAAATACCTCCACATCAAACTGAAAGAATCAAAGATTTCATACCTTAAAACTAGCTCTAAATTTGTAGAGGAGTCACAGAGCAGTATTTCAAAAGGAAATTGCATTACCTTCTTTATTCTTCTATAAATAGAGTGGGACATTTATTTGGAAACCATAGAATGGTCTTCATTAAAATTAAGGTATTTTAGGTTTGTTCAGTCTTCCAGACTTCTGAGATTTTTCCCCTGAATTAAGAGAAACCCATCCCTTCCCCTGCACTTTGATTCCTTCTCCCCTCATCCATTCTAAAGGTAAAAAGCTTGGAATGTGCCACTGATTGTCCTCCCAATACAAAATTTTTCTTCCAATACTCTTACTGCAGATCTATTTGGCAGCTGATATTCTTCCCTGCTCTCTGGGGAATCCAAGTCTGCTATCTTGATTGCCAAATTAAAATAATAATTAGATAAGATCTGGTTTGATAGGATAAAAGATTTCCTTTATTTACCTTTGATAAATGAGAACACAGTTATTAAAAATGTGGCTTTGATCTACTGACATAAATCACTAATAGCATTACATTTGGCTTGACTGATATTAATAAAAGAAGTTTTCTTTGATGACAAATATGTTGTCATTTAAGATAATTTCATTTGCTGTCATCTAAGGATATGGCCTTGGTTAGTTCACATTAAAACAAACAAACAAATAAAAAAATCTATTATTCAAAGCTGTACTTTCTCTGAATTTTGCTCTGCATCAATTTCCTGTGCTTTACTTTATGATTTACCTGTTGAATTTTAAAATGATGCATGACATGAAAATAACCTCCATAGTGCATAAGAAATATAAAAACTTATACTGGTATTGGGATCAAGTAAGCACTAGTACACAACCTTAATTCTTTTAAGGTGAATGTATTTATCACCTTGTATATTTTCTTGTTTACATTTATCATCGTGCATATTCTGTTTCATAAAGCAGATATCAACAACCTTCCTTTTCTGATGAAATTAATTGTATGGGAGTTAACACATTTGCATAAGAAAGCCATCTTAGCTGCATTTGTATAAAGGTTATAAAGGAGGTAAAATATTTTTCTTGGAAAAGTATGAAAGGCAAAATTTTCAAAGATGTTTACTAGGACTGAATACATAGCTCCAACTAAAATCTGAGAGACAACTTTGGACTTTTCAGGCTAAGTATCTATTTTTTTTCATCTTACAGATGGCTTTAGCTATTCATATGAAAGCTATCAGCTTAATTCATTGCTTAATGATCTGTTTTCAATGGCTTACAAACCAAATAACATTTTTTCAATCATGTTTGTGCTCATTTGGCATGTGTCAAAATTATTACATAGCCATTTATTTATTTATGATATAAGCCACTCCCATTTCTTCCTACTTATGCTACAGTCAGTGAGCTACTGATGCTCTAAAACAGGAAATTTATTCTCAGAGTACATTCTGCCTTTTTCAGATGAAATATGTTGTTTTTATGTTATGATGTGGAATATTATTAATGTTGAAAGGTGAAACAAAGAGGATGTTTAGCAGAAGCAGCTGATGAAGCAGTTTTAGTACAATCCATTTTCTGCTTCCTTTTTCATTTTATTTTTTTGCTGACTGCCCAAGTTAGGCCTTTAAAATTTACCTAGAAAATTGAACTGTTATACTGACCTGACAGGAAACTAAGAATCAGAAGAATATACAGGCATGGTGACTAACTCAGTATGTTACTTCATTCTCTAGATGGATTTCAACCTACTTAGTTCTGTGTGTGTGTGTGTGGTTCTTTTTCCTCTTCCTCTTTCTTTTCCTTTTCCATTTTCTTTTTAGAATCATAGATTCATAGAACCCTTAGAGTTGGAAGGACATTGAAAGCTCATGTAGTCCATATACTCCCTTGTACTGAACAAGGACACTGACACTATGATGCTCCAAACAAGGTCCAAAGTGTCTTTGAAAATCTCCAGGAATGAGGCATCCACTACATCTCTGGGCAAGCTGTTCCAGTGCCTCACCACCCTCACTATAAAAGACTTTTTCCTGCATCTAACCTAAATCTACCCTCTTTAAATTTGAAATAATATCCCCTTGCCTGTCGCAGCAAACTCTGCTAAAGAGTCTGTCCTATACTTTCCTGCAGTTCCATTTCAGATACTTAAAGGCTGCTACCAGATCACCTTGGAGCCTTCTCTTCTCCAGGTTGAATAGTCCCTAGTCCTTCAGCCTGTCCTCAAAGGAGAGGTGTTCCATCTCTTGGACTATTTTTGTGGCCCTCCTTTGTATGTGTTTGAACAGGCCTATGTCTCCCCTGTGCTGACTTCACACCTGGACACAGTATCCTAATGTGTCCTCAGCAGCACAGAGTGGAAGGGCAGGAGCACCTCCCTCATCCTGCTGGCAATGCTTCTTTTGATGAAGGCCAGGATATGGTTATATGGTTGCTTTTCTTTTCTTTTCCTTTTTCTTTTCTTCATTTTTCCTTTTTTTTTTTTTTTTTTTTTTTTCCTTCAATGAAAACAACACATTCCTGAATAAAATGTTCCAGAAATGAATTTCTCAATATTGTGAAAACACAAACCTACAAGTCAAGATAAATATTTTTCTTTCTGACACAAACATTAATTAGTTGGATACTTCAATCAATATTTTTATATTTTATAGTATAACGTTCTTTAGACATGGAAATACACAATCTTTTAAAAAATAATTAAATGTTTTATTGTCCTGAAATAGCACTATTTAGTAATATCAATAAGTAACTGATAGTAACTGTAGAAGTTTTTAGGGTTTTGTTTCATTGTTTTTTTCCCTTTTCCTGCTATATACAGGATATCATCTCAACTCTAAAAAAAAGCATACTGAAGAACAAATCTAAAATAGCATTTTTCTTTCAATCAAAAGTACTCTTTCTGAAACAAATCTCTCAAATAGCTTAGGTAATAATGAGTTGAGGTGCAATAAAGAGTGTAGTCTGGGTACTCAGTGTATGATGTTATACTGAAAAATAGACTTCAGATATGTTCTTAGTGCAAGATAAAAACGGACATACAAAGTACCTGAAGTGTGTCTACAGTGAATTCTAGACCTTCAGCAGCCAATCTTCTCTCCTGCAGTTTAGAGGTTTGGGGCATTTATTACATAGTAATTTAGATGTGGTTTTAGCACTCAGTTTTAGCCTCTAATGTGATATTTTAATGACAGTGAATTTTGACAGCACTGTCACCAAAGGAATTTTTTCTCTTTTTTTAATTAAGTAAATTTTCTATTTGGATTGGTTCCCCAGATGGATTCACCACACAACCAAAAGAACAGATATGTATAATTTAAAATGAGACATTTACTCCTTTTTCTGATTGTTACACGGACAATTAGGTTATGAATCTAGGCTTCTCATATCATCAATGGAGATAGGTACTCTGAAATTCAAGTGCCTTCTGAAATTTCCACTGAGATACATAAAAAACAAATGCTTTCTATAAGTAGACAGATTTTTGGTGTATCTAAATGAGTAATTAATCTCATCGATGCAGAAAGCTTTTAAAGGAGAATAATGCCTTTGCAGGCACAATTTAAGGTGTCATAAATCTCATACTATGGTTCCACAATTATGCTAAATTAGTTACGTAGTTACATTCTCCTTTGGCCACGCTGAACAACAGAAGTCATTGACAGCTTACTTTTAACTTACGTTTTATAAGTAGTGGCAAAGATGCAAGGTTTGGGATATTATTTTTATTCATAAATTACTGTTCTGTTAGAAATTTGATAAATATTCAGTGTCTGATTTCATTGCAAATTTTTCAGTATGGAGATAAGGGGAGCTGTTAGCAAGGACAAATAAAAAATAAATGAAAGAAGCCATGGGGCTTTTGAAGGGAGAAATAATAGTATCAAGAACTAAGCTTTGTTTTCTAAACATTTAATTTCTATTCCATTTTCTATGAAGCACATCTCATGTAAACATTATTTTGCTTTTTTTCTTAATTTTATATACTTCATTCTGACATTCTTAGTAAGTAATTCTAGTATAAATATGAATTTGAACTGTGAGATATCTCAGTTATATCATTATTATATAGAGGTTCATTTAGAAGTGAAAGAGAAAGATGTAACATCATGTATAACATTAATAAAACACACTAACAAATTTTGTAACTTTTCTATCTGTGTCAACTTTTTTGACATTTTGACAGCTCATCTATATTTATTCAACAGGACAGTTGACCATATTTATAAAAAAAACATTCATCCTGAATCTTTGGTAAGATGTTCAAAAAATTAGTAGCTTTCTTACACATGGATAACATATAAACCAAATTGAAAAATATATTTATGTAAATTTTGCACTGTACCTCAGTATATTGAAATGTCACTGGGAAGTTCATGTTTTTTAGGCAAAAGTCTCTGACTTAAAAAAACAGTTTCACTTGTGTTTTCAGCATCTGCATTCAGTCTTTTTATGCAAATTCTAACTCTGTTATGGCTGATGTCATTAGTCCTCATTAACTTTAATGGATTCTTGATTTTCTTTTCTAGTTAGTGACTGATGATGTGTGTACTCATGTGAACATAAATAGATTGAATGAAGTGCTATTTAAAAACAATAACTGTGAAGTAAAACTCCTTTCTACCTGCAGATGTGATGCAACTTGAACAAAAAAGGATAGTGCTTGCTTACTTCCTTAGGTAGTTAAAACATAACTGTCTATAGAAATCTTTAATTTATTCAACACATGTTAGCTTTTGTTACCTACCTATTCAAGAGCACAAAATGTTTCAGCTATGGAGGTCCAGATTCCATAAAATATTGCACAGACCAACCTTTTGTCCTGACTTGAATCTCTAGAATCGATAAGAATAAAATGATAACAACTGTGTGAATGAAATAATTGCAGGATTTCATGTAATTTAAGCTGACTGACTCATAATGGAAGGATATAGACTGATATGTTTGACAACAAAAGTATGTTAACTTAGGCAGTAATTTGATTAATAGCTTTACTATTGTAATTGTTATCATTCTTATGGCTACCTTACTATCAGATTGGTAACACTGCATGAGGGGAAAGATGCAGGTAACCTTCCCTGTCTCATTCCACTTCTATTTCATCTAGAAACACTTTCAGTAATCTTTCATCTTATACTTCCTTTTCTAAACAGTCTGAGTCTTCCTAATTTCTATTTCAGTTCTTCAAAATCTACATATTTCTTCTCTCCTTGATTAGACATAAGAAATATGAACAGAGAATTGTGTAATCTATATGAATACCGCATGTAGAGGGTAGGAAAGCCCACATATTCTCAGTGATAAGTGCTCAAATCACTTCCCTGATTTAGACCAAGTACATCTTTTTCTTGTAGAGACTACTAGATCTTTTTTAGCTCCTTGTCATCTTATAATTGGATTTAATGTTTAAGAAAGGAAAAAAGGAAAACCAAACATTTTTGATTTCTTCAGTAACAAGATATTGACACAAGGGAATGGCATGAAGCTATGTCAGGAGATGTTCAGATTGAACATTAGGGAAAGATTATTTTTAAATTATATATTTTTAATAAATAGTATTTTCATCTGAAACATACACACAAAAAAATCCATATCAGGAATACAGATCTTTCACATCTTTCACATCTTTCACAAATGACTTGTCCATTCGAGATGATTGCAACCTGAGAATCTGAGTAAGAATATGCTATCCATGCATGTTCATAGATAGGCTGCATAAGATTCTGAACATCACACCTAACTTTAGAAATAAGTAAGACTGCATTAATATATTTGTTTAAATCATGTTTTGAATCCCTAGGGTTACTAGTGGATCTTAAACTTGCTTTTGGGTGTAAATAATATAAGTGTTTAAAAAATTTCATCATACAAGGAATGTAGTCCAAATTTCCTTAGTTGCACCAATTTCATATTCAAACAGTGTTACAGAAATCCAGTCTTACCAACATTTTAGTAAAATGTGATGCTTACATTTTAGTTCAGACTTGTTTTCATGTCTAACAGTATATCCAGCTATGCTGTTGGTTTTCTATTTAATGTATTATTGTAGTGCTATTTCTTCATTCTGACACATTGCCTTACATATTTTTCTTATCCTCATTCTGCTTGCATTTTTATTCAAATTAATTAAATTTATGAAAATTAGATATATTCTTTTTAACTATTTTCAATGTTTTATTTTACTCTTATTTTCTAATATTCATCTAAGTTTCATAATATGTTTTATTTATCTCTAACTAATAACACATATAAATATGAGTGAAGAACAGTTAGAACCTTTCCTAATGATATTTGTCAAAAGTGAAGTTTTACAAATAATCCTGAGAATTTTTTTTTTCTCTGAAGTACAGGTAAACAATATCCACTGCTTTCCTTCTCTAGGCAAAATAAATAAATAAAATAAAATAAAATAAAATAAATTGTGTTATTTTATCGTAGGAAGTGATCTGGTAAATGACACATTATTTACATTTGTAAATTTATGCAGTCTTTTCCTAACCACCTGCATCCATAATAGTCCATAATAGTTCCCAGGAGGCATTACATTACTTTCCTAGACACTAAGGTAAAACTAATGAACTGCTAGTTTAGAGTCCTCTTCTGAGCCCATGTGACATTTGCCCTCTTCTGGCAAGGCTTTTCAAACATTGTAGGCACTGGCTTTCCAGCCTTGTCAGCAACTTCTCTTAGCATGCTAGGATGGATTCAGAGTGGGCCCATAGATTTGTATGATGTTACTTAGCTCTAGGCTCTGTGTTAGTTGCTAAGAAATTCATCAGCATCTAAACTTAACATGATTACCTGTTACTGTTATATCTTTGATCTCTTCTTCCTCCGTTCTGTAGCCATATTATGTGTGGACTTCCTTTGACTTCAGTTGCATTTGTCTCATTACTGCAGTTAATAGTTTGGATTTTAGTGTGTACAGATTACTATCTAAAAGGCTTTATTTCCTTCATTCAGTGACATGTTTATGCAGGTATGGAAACTGGAACAGATAGAAAAAGCAAGTAACAGCATTTGATATAACAAATTCTAAACTACAATACACTGTTCTTCAACACTGCACCGGTGTTAGCTATGCACATGAGCAAAAGTCTGTCTGTTGTACTCATAAAAATCTGCATTGCTGTCCAGAATGTGGCTTGTCTTTCAAGTTATTGTCACCATTTCTGAAATGTACTATTCACTGTCTCACTGTTTGATCTCCATAAACTTTCAGCTATTTCCAATGAATATCAGTGTGTGCCATTTTTTCTGCAGAGAAATTTAATTACTTATATTTGCTTCATATGCACTTCTGCATCAGATGCCATTTTTTAGACTGCCCCTCTGCACAGCAATAAAAATCGGCAGCATATTTGTGGAAAAGTTCAATTTCTATTGATATCTCACCAACATCCTCTGATGTGTGCCAACATAATAAAACCACAGGCATTATTTTCAGAGCAGCTCTTATAATACGAAGCAAACCGCCATAATATTATTTAATTTTTGATGAAATTCATTTTTGATGCTTGATAAGGATGCATTCTTCAGAACAACATTTCTTCACAGTAAATAGTTTTGATGTATGCAAATTTTTAGAAGAAACATTTTACCATTATGATCTAACAAAATATCACCATTCTGATTTTGTTCAGCATGTATTTGCATGAAATTGATATATAAACCTCATTAAAGGATCTCTGAACTTGCAAGAGAATGAACTTCTAATCTTATTTTTTACAGCATTTGTTCTTTTGACTAGTATAATAATATGCAAAAATAAATAAATAATTAAATAGATAAATAAATAGAGAGAGAGAAAGAAAGCAAGAAAGCAAGCAAGCAAGCAAGAAAGAAAGAAAGAAAGAAAGAAAGAAAGAAAAGCACTATAAGAGTTTGCCATAAGTCATGTCCTTGCCACAACCCAAAAGGCAAGCTGTGAATGGTTAGACTTTGAGGTTTTACCCAGTGAAACATGCTCCTAGACAAACAGAAAAAAAGTCAGGCCATATTTAATTAACAAACAAACAAAATAAAAACAATATAGAAAAAGTAATTCTATCCTGCTTTAAAAAACGTAAATGCACAGAAGGTGCCTAAAATAGACTGACAATAGTGCATATAGCAGGTCAGTACTTGTTTCTTTGAATATATATACATATATGTGTATATACATATGCCATCGCTTAGGCCATTTTAAGCCAATTCTTGCTTACAAAAAAAAAAATACTCAGTACTTACATACAGAAAATGCAGTCCTGTTCATTTTATTTTTGTAAGTAAAATCAGTAGTTGTAGTCATAAACGGTAAGCGCACTGTGCCCCTTCATGTGTCTTTTGCATCAGCTGTGCATTTATCAGAGACTGTCTTTATTAAAATGTGATGTTGAAAAGATAAAACAACAGTGCTTTCAAAGGTTAGATTAGTTATAAGGGTCTTAAAAATATGTGCCATTTTTATCATAATTAACAGTAGGATTTTTTTCTTACTTTAGGTACATATTATTGTGTTAGGTGTGTTAGGTCTGATCTTACAGTTCTTGCCCTTATTTTACAGGAGAAAAAAAAAAAAAAAAAAAAAAGAGCTCTCTAGGAAATGGCATAATGGCATGGGGTACCATGGAAACTTTTCAGTTTTCATGACTTCATCCACATGAGCAGACCCCAACAAGTATTTTGTTTTTGGGAAATTACACTGTGAAGAGTATATAGCTGAATTTTACATTGCTTAACAGTGTAATATGCTTAATAGAGTAATAAATATTACCCAATAAAGCCAGCTGAAATATTTTTAAATTATTTTTTGTTGGAACTCATTTAAATTACACAGAAAAAGAAAGGACAATGAAGACAAACCTCTACTTGACAAGTACAGTGGTTAGCAAAATGACATCTAAACACAGATTGTTATTTTGCCTGATGCAGTATGGCTTAAGTGAGATGTTTACTGACTGGATCTCAAACAAAGAAAAAGACCCATCACATGTTTTCAATATGAGGTCTGTTTAGTTATTTGTTTATAAGTAATTACCAAAATATTCTTGTCCACGTGAACAGAGATGGAATGTTTACATAAAATTAGTTGGACTGATTCTTTCTATTCCTTCAATTATCTCCTGGTAGATTGGAGAGAAACATTTCAGAGTAAAGCAGTATTTAAAACATTTTTTTTCTGCAGGTTAATACCCTGTAGCTGCAATTACTCACATTTTGACATGTTAGGAATACACAATTAATGGAGAAGTATGGAATGCAACAAATATATTTGTAACAACTATCACACATTTTTCATTTTCTGACTCTCCTGATCAAAATAAAGGAAATTTCATCATGTTCATTAATATTTCAGCATGTTTCCTATGGACTGTTCAATGGATTAAGAATTGGTTGGCTGGTTGCAGCCAAGGTATTGTGATCAGTGGTTCTATGTCTGAGTGGAGGCCGGTCACAAGTGGTGCCCCCCACAGTTCGGTCTTGGAACTGGTGTTCCTCAACATCTTTATCTGTGACATAGATGACTGAAGCAAGTGCACTCTCACCAAGTTACCACATGACACCAAGCTGAGTGGTGCAGTCAAGGGAAAGGAAGCCATCCAGACGGACCAGTGCAGGCTGGAGAAATGAGTCCATGCGAACCCAATAAGATTCAGCAAGGTGTTGCACTTGGCTGGGGCAGTCCCAAGTATTTATACAGACTGGGAGAAAAAGAACTTGAGAGCAGCCCTGTTGAAAAGGACTTGGGGGGTCCTGGTGAACAATAAGTTGGATATGAGCCAGCAGTGTGTGCTTGCAGCCCGGAATGCCAACTGTATCCTGGGCTGCATTAAAAAAAAGGGCAGCAGGGAGAACAGCAGGGGGAGAGAGGTGATTGTTCCCTTCTACTCAGCTCTTGTGAGGCCCCATTTAGAGTACTGCATCCAGGCCTGGGGCCCCCACCACAAGAAGGACATAGAGCTCTTGAAATGGGTCCAGAGGAGAGCCACTAAGATGATCAGAGGGCTGGAGCACCTCTCCTGTGAAGAAAGGTTGAGGGAACTGTGCTTGTTTAGCGTGGAGAAGAGAAGGCACTTGGGAGACCTCATTGTGGCCTTCCAGTACTTGAATGGAGAATAAAAACAAGATGGGGGAACAACTTTTTACGAGGGTGGATAGTGATAGGACAAGGGGGAATGGTTTTAAACTAAGGGGATATTTAGGTTAGGTATTAAGAGGAAGTTTTTTCACACAGAGGGTGGTGACACACTGGAACATTGCCCAAAGAGGTGTGGATGCCCTATCCCTGGAGGCATTCAAGGCCAGGCTGGATATGACTCTGAGCAGCCTGGTCTACTGGTTGGTGACTCTACCCATAGCAGCAGGGGTTGAAACTAGATGACCTTTAAAGTCCTTTTCAATACATTCTGTGATTCTGTGAAAGGAAGCTCTGTATGAAAGACAGACTTTTGGATTGTCCTGTGAAATTTGCTGTCATTGAGAGAAGCCACTCATAGGTCAGTTTAGTACATGTGTAATTGATTTTTGTATTTTCTATTTCTTAATGCTAGACTCTTATAAAAACAGTCAAACATGTAAATAAATCAATGTCAAGTAATACCTCTGTTTTGTGAAAATGCTTCCAAAAAACATTAGTATCATCTATACTTAATAGAAATGTTGTACTACTGGAAGTACTGATAAAAAATTATAGTTCAAGGCAAATATTGCTTGTTTTCTGAATTTAATTTTATTGTTTTTTTACAGTATGTTTTTATTTTCCTTTCTTAAGGAAAATTTCATCAAAGGCAACATTGTACCTGTAGCACATACTAAAAGATTATAGTGGATTTCCAGATAAATATCTGAAGGTCCTTTTTCTTAGAGCAAACTAGCCATACAAATTGGGAAAGACACCACAGTTGTTTAAATCCTTGTGAAATATTTTCATAAATAATAGCTGTGAGGTACATAAAGAAGTGATTATACTGAAGTGACTTATATTGCTTTCCAACTTGGTGTCATTTCAGATGAAGGTATAAGTTAGACACAAAATTTGTCATAAATTACTGGAAAATGTGACAGTTATTTCAGGTATAGAGTTCTCAGATTTTTGTTTGTAAACACTTATTTAGACATCTATTAGTGGAGAAATATTATTGGACTTTTTCTTATAATAGCATATTCTATTGATTCTATTTCCATTACTGCAACCTAAAAAAAGATAGAAGTAAATTATGATAGAATTTCTATTTTGAGAACCTTCATTATGTATGTCAAAAATAATCTAATTTATATTGTTTTCAAAAATAAAACTTTAAGTGAAATATATATTTTTAGTAGAGAAGTTGCATGACATCTGTTGCCTGATATCCAAGTAAGGACCTGATTGTTCTTTAATTGTGATATATTTACCTTATCAACATGAATTAGTATTATGACTGGCGTGTTTTCATATTTTGTATAAGAATTATTGTGAGAAATCCCTTAAGAGATTTTATTAAATTGAAAACAACAAAAAAAAAAAGCAAGCATTGTTGGTATCTGAGGATGCTCAGTAGTGTTTGGGATTGGTGCAAGGATCTGAGGAATTGAATTCAGTGTCAGCAATAATCAGTAGGTCTGGGTTTTACTATAAACTCAAGACCAACTCTAACTTTTTAAAGTAGAGCTTGAAATTAATAGCACTTCTTGTTTGATTATAATTTGGACTGGATGATCTTGTAGGTCTTTTCCAACCTTGGTGATTGTATCACACACTGTTTCATCCCACTCAGTAGATTCTGAGAAAGTGAATCTTTTTCTGTCTCCTGAGTGACGCCTCCCCTAGTCTGCCGCTGTCACTGCTGCAATGGAGTCATGCAACACTTGGGAATAATACAAACCAATTTATTAAGACCTTTCTTAACAACAACTAGTACTCTTCCTGAAGGTAAAATTGGCCAATCTGGT
>JAPSGF010000123.1:945157-956794 GCA_035772895.1 Perdix hodgsoniae | reverse complement strand
TGGGGAATAAGTTAAAGAAATCACTGAGTAGAAACTTAACAGCAAAGTTTTTTACTGTTAGGCCAGGCATTCTTTATTGCCAGTGCTGGGGTAGCATTGAGATAACTCTCCAAGTATGCTCCACCAGTTGATTGTTCATGAACAGGTTATATTTTTGCACATATTACATATTCATTACATTCCCAAATCCATTATCCTACTCACCCCCAGTGATTGCTCAACAAACACAGCCTTATTTGGTGTTTTCAATGTCATCGTGGTGGTGAATGGAGTTAAATCCAGCTGGCGACCGGTCACGAGTGGTGTTCCCCAAGGGTCAGTGCTGGGGCCTGTCCTCTTCAATATCTTTATTGATGACCTGGATGAGGGCATTGAGTGCACCCTCAGTAAGTTCGCAGACGACACCAAATTGGCTGGGAGTGTGGATCTGCCTGGGAGTAGTGAGGCCCTGCAGAGGGATCTGGACAGGCTGGAGAGCTGGGCTGAAGCCAGGGGGATGAGGTTCAACAAGACCAAATGCCGAATCCTGCACTTTGGCCACAACAACCCCAGGCAGCGCTATAGGCTTGGGGCGGAGTGGCTGGAGAACTGTGTGGAGGAAACGGACCTGGGGGTGTTGATTGATGCTCGGCTGAACATGAGCCGACAGTGTGCCCGGGTGGCCAAGAAGGCTAACGGCATCCTGGCTTGCATCAAAAACAGTGTTACTAGCAGGAATAGGGAGGTAATTGTCCCCCTGTACTCTGCACTGGTGAGGCCGCACCTCGAGTATTGTGTTCAGTTTTGGGCCCCTCATTGCAAGAAAGACATTGAGGCCCTGGAAAGTGTTCAGAGGAGGGCTACGAAGCTGGTAAGGGGCCTGGAGCACAGGCCTTATGAGGAGCGGCTGAAGGAGCTGGGATTGTTCAGCCTGGAGAAGAGGAGGCTCAGGGGAGACCTTATAGCTCTCTATAACTTCCTGAAGGGAGGTTGTGGTGAGCTAGGGGTCGGCCTTTTCTCTCGTGTAGACAGTGATAGAACTAGAGGCAATGGTTTCAAACTGCGCCAGGGGAGATTCAGGCTGGACATTAGGAAATATTACTTCTCGGAAAGGGTGGTCAGGCATTGGAATGCACTGCCCAAGGAGGTGGTGGAGTCACCGAACATGGAGGTGTTCAAGAGACGTTTGGATGTTGTGTTGAGGGATATGATTTAGCTGGGGAGTATTGGTGATGGTTGGACTGGATGATCTTTTAGGTCTTTTCCAACCTTGATAATTGTGTGATTCTGTGATTCTGTGATCTAGCCTTCCAGCACCTTGATGGTCCACTGTTGCTCCATAGTTAGTCCTTGGGGGAGTCATTTACTTCCTCTGAACACTTCTGCCTCACATATTGCTGTGGAGTACAAGGACAATCCATAAGTCTCTTCACACTCAGATAAGAAAGACAAAGGGGAATGATACTGTCTGTCACATTCAAGGCATTCTGTTGCTGTTTCTTAAGCCTTGTTAAAGCAGACCAGACTTAAAACATGTCTCCTTATCTACAGTACTACCTCACAATTATCATCCACAATTTCTAAAGACTATTGTAATGCTGCAACAGAATATTTTGTTTAATTACTTCTTTAAACCAAGAGAGACAGACATGCAGATATACAGATACCCATTTCACTATGCAAAGCCTTGGCTGTGTTGATCTTCAGTACTGGTGGGTCATGGTGGTAAGCTGATGACTAACAATGAATGTACACATTCATAGTCCAGAGTGGTCAAGCCTGCTCTTTGAAAGGACAACTTGTGTGGGGGAATCTCAGCAGGAACAGTTTTGTTCCTGTCTTCCAGGCCTTGCAAATTTAAACTAGCAGAGATAAGAGGAAGCATGGAGAAACCAGTTTACATTCTGCCTTCACACGATACTAGGATATATAGTCTTTCAGCCTCCTCTATCAAGCTGGATATATTTTGACCCAAGCAAGTCTACAGCCTGAAAACACTCCTGGGCCTTCCCATTCAAAAGTAAACAGCTCCAAAGAAATGCTTTCTAATGTAAAAATGTCTACAAAATATTTTGATTGGAGACAATGAATTCCTTACCTGCATCTGACACACACACTCACATACTCCTTATTCGCAGGCATTAACACTCTGAAACACTGTCAACTTTTTCCATGAAACTATTTTTTCCTTCAGTGTGGCCAGAAAATAAGTGAATATCTAAGCACTGAAATTTCTCAGTAACAGAAGCTTTGAAATTTTTGATTTTAATTCCTGCATGATTGAATTGTTCCCCCTATAGTTAGGCAAAATTAGGGTTTGCTTGTTTTTAATATATATGCTCTCCAAAACAGTAAATAAGCAACCAAGTTCTATTTGATTCAGAATTATTACTCAGCTTCTTTGATATTTATGCTTTCTCTTTCATACATTTATTTTTCATAATTCTTAATTCTATGAAATACTGAAGCTTCTCTATAACCAATGTGTATATTTTGTGCAGTTTTTACAGATTACTTTCTGACAGAAATAGTCCAGGTAGAAATAGAAGTAGTCCTGATAGAGCTAGCAGAATTTTGTATAGTCCTGAAAATGTAGCTGTATAGTAGATTTATTCAGAAGAAAGCTGTGCAAATTTTGTAATAATTTACAATATTTTGCTAATATTTCTGTGTAAACTGAGCTTGTTATTACGTACTTTAAGAAATTAGAAGATTCTATTTTCCTATACTTAATCTATTCCAGAATTTCTTATTGATAAGATTATACTTCTCACCTCTAAAATATTTGTTATCATATATACTGACACTGGATTCAGGAAGCAATATATTATTCCTCTGTCATCTGAAATTCTGGAATAAAACTCTCATGGAAATGTTGGAAAGCGGCATTCCTTCATTCTTCATGATACATACCAGCTGACTTGACAAAACAAGCATGGTCTCTCAGAGTTCAGATTCTACATTGAAACAGTTAACATATACTTATGCAGTACATTAGCATACATATTCATTCTTTTCCAAGAGTCATTAATATATGTCCCTCTGGGCATATGCAGTGGCCTTTGACTACTTACTTTCTCTCCATTTTTACATCATCAGGTTCATCACAGAGTCTTGTGCAGGCCTTCATCTGGTTTTCCCCAATTTAGAAAATTGCCATTGCTTGTTAGAACATAATCGTAGAGTCATAGAATCATAGAATCATAGAATGGCCTTGCTTGAAAAGAGTCTCAAAGATCATCCTGTTTCAACTTCCCAAATCTTCATGGTCCCTGTGTCATATGATGGCTTTATTATAGAATACTCTCCCTTCTATATCTTACCTGCACATTTGTCTTCAATTTAAGGATAAGGTTGTGGCATAAGTCCATGTGGAAGTCCAGGTAGATAACACTATTGTTCACTGATTCTGTTGCTCCATCATAGAAGGCCACCAGAATGAGTAGGAACAATCTCCCTTTAGTAAAGCTATGCTGTCTGTATTGGATCACACCTACTTGCCTTGTGTGTGCTTTAACATAGCTTTCAGGAGGATCTGATCCATGAGCTTCCTAAGCATAGATGTGAAACAAAGAGCATGTTTAGAACCACAGGCCTCATGCTTCTTGTTGCCAGCTTTCCCTTCTCATTTATCAGGTGTACCCACTCATGGTCTGTCTCTTCTGATCAGTGTAGGTGTAGAATTATTTCTTGTTTTTGCACCTCTTTCCAAGTTCAGTGCCTTGGATTTCCTGATCCCATTTCTTCATGTTTGCATATCATCCCTGTATTCAGGCCATATGTCCCTGCTCCTGCTGCTTGTACATTTCCATCCTATCTATTCCTCAGTCTTGCCAGCAGCTCCTTGTTCAGCCATGCTGGTTTCTTGCCTCCTCCTCTGCCTGATTTCTTTTACAGGGGAATTTAATTCCTTAAATAAATGAAAATTCCTTAAATAAATAAATGAAAATTCCTTAAATAAATGAAAGTTTTCTCTTCTGAAGTTGAGAGTTCTGACTTTGCTTTTTCTTTGCCAGGCACATATTCTTCAAGATGACAGACTTGACCAAGGTATGGCTGTTGCAACCCAGACTGCCTCCACTCTTAACATCTGTAATGATCCTCACCACACTGGTGAGAACCAGGTCCAGTAATCCTTCTCCTCTAGTCATTTTGTCTGTTATCTAGACCAGGAAGTTGTCCTCAATGGACTCTAGGAGTCCCTGGGACTGCTCACAGATCAACATGCCAATTTCCTACAAGACACTTAGATGGCTGAGACTCCCTGACAGGATGAGAGCCTGTGAGCACAGTGCTTCTTGTAGGGAAAGGAAGAAGGCCATGTCAAGAGGTTCCCCTTGCTCAGATGGCCTGTAGTAGATCCCATTTACCAGATGTTATTTGTTGGTGTGGTCTCTAATTTTTACCCACAAGCTCCTAATCTGATGATGGCTGTTTTTTAGAGGTATCTCATTGCAATCTATCAGTTTAACATAGATAACAACACTACACATGACCTTCAATGCCTATCTCTTCTAAAAAAACGTATAGATCTTAACTGTAGTATTCTAGTAGTGTGATTCATTCCACCACATTTCCATGATTGCAATTAGGTCGTAGTTTTCTGAGTGCACCATGGCTTCCATCTCCTTCTGCTTATTTTTTGTGTTGCATACATTGGTATAGAGGCACTTCACCTGGGCAACCAGATGCATTACCTTCTTGGTAGGGAGCTTTCCCTAATCCTTTGGGACAACTCTAATTTATTTTTCTGCTATTTCCTAAAACAACAGTGCTTCCTGACTCTTTCCTGTTCTTCCCCGTCACTTGGAATTACATCCCCTGCTTCCATCACATCTAGTTTAAAGCTCTGCTAATCAGTATAGCCAGTTTTCTGCCCAGAATACTATTGCCCTACCTGGTTACTGATGTGCTATCCAGTGCAAACCTGCTCGGGGTCTCAAGGTGCATCAGAGGCCACAGAACTCATGGAACATGGCATTATCCATACAGTCATGAATCAGTAATACTGCAAGAAAAAGAATTTATTCACAGTAAACCACATTCACTTAATTGAGGTTAATACCTTGTGAAAATAACACTATTTCAGATTTTGTATGGTATGTAGTTGCCTATTTGCATTCTGAATAAAGCAAGTAACAATGTGTTCAGGTATGTTGTTAGCATTCCTGTTATAAAGTGAACGATATCTGGACATAAACTCTTCACTGTATTTATTATTGAAGTGAACATAGAACTAAAGCATAGCATTTTAAAAACCTGACAGTTCTTTGCAATGAAAAATAAATCAGAAATGTTAATTTACCTTTTTGTGAAGAAATTTGTGATTACGAATTCGCATTAAAAAAGTTGTGACACTTTCCATGGAAGTGGAGTTGGCTTGAAAGCTTTCATTTCTGCTTGTCAAAACATTTTCAAAATTCTTAAGCCTTGGAAATTAGCTTACTGCCCTCTCAGCAATCTAGCTACGCAAAGTCTCATTTTACATACACTAAACATGATTGTAGATATCTCTTATAACTTGACAAGAATGACGAATGCCAGAAATTGAAAAATAGATTGAGGAATCTTTGTAACTTGAATGTTCCACCTATCACAGGAGACAAAAAGAGGATTATATTAGAATAGATTTGTTTCTGATTTTATCATAGAATGGCTTGGGTTGAAAAGGGTATCAAAGATCATGTAGCTTCAATCCCCCTGCATTGTGCACAGATGCCAGACCAGGCTGCCCAGAGTCACATCCAGCCTTGCCTTGAATGCCTCCAGGGATGGAGCATCCACAACCTCCCTAGGCAACCTGTTCCAGTGTGTCACCACCCTCTGTATGAAAAACTTCCTTCTGATATCTAACCTAAATCTCCCCTGTCATAGATTAAAACCATTCCCCCTTGTCCTGTTTTATGTAATAATATTTATTGGTTGAATGGCAGCAGGATCTAATGTCCTAAACCAGTAATAACAATAATTTGAAGGGGAAAAAAAAAAAATACAGGGGAAGGTTCTCTAGTATGTCAAATGCAATATGTATTAGTCAAAGGCTGTGGTAAAAATCTGGCTGCAGTGACCATGAGATGGTTGTATTCAGAATTCCAAGAGGACGGAGCATAGTAAAAAGAAAAGTCATAACTCTGAACTTCAGGAGAGCAAGCTCTGACTTCTCCAAAGCACTGTTTGAAAATATTCTATGCAATAAAGCCATAGAGGAATAAAAGAATCCATGAAAGATGCTTGATGTTCTAGGCTCGCAACCACAAAGATCAAGAACAGTCTATCCTACCAGAAAGGAGGTTAGGGAAAATGACAGAGGGCTTACATAGATAACAGGACAAAAGCCTTGATGAAGCTCCGACATAAGGAGTGCATTTACAGAAGATAGAAACGACGTCAGGTAACCTGTGAGAAATGTACTGACATTTTCTAGCATGCATTGCATCATGTAGGAAAGTTAAAACCCAGCTAGAATATAATCTAGGAAGATATGTTAAATGTATAAGAAGGATTTTAAGTACATTACCATTAGAAGGATTATCATGTAATATGTGGTTTCACTGCTGAGTTAGACAGGAACCTGGTGGCACATGGAAAAAAAGCTGATATACCATATTCCTTCTTTTATTTCAGTCTGTTTAACAATATTGAGCTTTAGAAATACCAGATTGTGCCGAGTATGGGAACAACGAAAAAAGGGAAAACAAAATACTGTTGGAATATGATCAGGCTGAATAAAACCTAATAAAACTGAACAATCATAACTCCATGAGCCTGATAAGATGTACCCACGAGTTCTGAGGGAATTGCATTATGTTCAAAGCTATTTTAAAGCTACTCCCAGTAATCTTAGAAAATTGTGGTGACTGAGAGAGATGCCATAAAACTGGAGGAAAGAAAATGTTCAAAAGCAGCAGATAAGAGGATTCGGGGCACAAGAGGGTAGTGAGGCCTCACATCAATTCCTGGCGAGATGATAAGGCAGCAAATCCTTCAAACCAATTCCAGACATATGAAAGACAAAAAAATAATAGTAATCAGCATGGATTCACCTAATGAAAAAAATGCCTAATCAACTTGAAAAATGTACATGATTAAATAGTAGCTAGTTGGTTGCTGAGGGAAGAATAGTGGATGTTGTTTGCCTGTACTTTAGTAGGTAGACTAAGTTAGGCTCTTGACATTCTCACATGACATCTTCATAGACAACCCATTGCCATATGTGTTGGATGCGCAGAAAGTGAGGAGAATTGACAACTGATTGAATAGACAGGTTTAGAGAATGTTAGTGCGTGGAACAAAATTTTCACAGAGAGCACTAACTAGCCCAGAGGCCAATACTGAATTAAATCCTGTTCAGTAGTTTTGTTAGTGGTTTAGATGATGGGGCAGAATATACCTTTAGTTAAGTTTACACGAAAACATCCTCTCTGCTCAGAAGCAGGTGAAGTGTACCTGGAGTACCGTGTATAGTTCTGGACTCCTCAGCACAAGATGGAACTAGTGTAGTGAAGGTCCACTGATATTGTGAAGGGAGCTGAGCAGGGAGTCTCTGATAGTGAAAGGCTGGGAGAGCTACAGCTTTTCAGTCTGGAGAACAGACTCAAGAGACATCTCACCATTGTGTACAAGTATCTGGAGGAGGACTGTAACGAAGACATAACTAGTTTCCTTTCAGCAATGTTCAGTGACACAAGTGGCAGCAGTCACAATCTTAAACGCTGAATGTCCTTTCTGAATTTAGGGAGACATTTTTTGATGTGACAGTGGCTAAGCATGGGAAAAAAATGCCCACAGATGTTATGGGCAAGAGATAATTTGTCTTCTTGGAGATATTCAGAAATTTCCTGGGTGTAGTTCTGAACAACCTCTTCTAGTTGAAGCTGTCTAAGCACTGCATTGCAGAAGATAGCCTCTATCATCATTATGTGACTGTGTCATTTACAATTATGATATCTTTCACATTTTTAGTTTTATAACATTTGTATACAGTCTATATACTCAACTTTAATTCTGAAAGAGCTTAACTAGAAATGACAGTTGGCAGCTAAACAAAAAGTTAATTAAGAAACTGTTAATCCAGTACTAGGTAACACATTTGGAAAACATCTCCTATAATGGGGTAATGAGCAGAAATTCAAATGAAACTATTGTAAACAATTTATAAAAAAAATAAGTAGAAAGCAAAATTGAATCTAAGTACATGAATTTAATTTCTAAATATCAGTATGAAATTTGGTCTCTTCCTTCAATGAAATTTGGTTTTGGTTTTAAGGAAAATAAAAATTATCTAGTATTTGAAGATTTTTTTTTTTCAAGAAAATAAAAGATCTATTAAGTCTTTCTAAATTAAAAACATTTGCAAGTATTTTTTTCTTTTACAGTGATGAAAAGAATCTTGTTTTTCATAATAATATTGATATATAATTCTATTACCTATCAGCTGAGTTAGGACATTTTTCTATTATCTTCAAATTCTCAGAGTTCTAGAAAATTGAAATTTTTAAATGATTCTTAAAAATATTACAGCTTTTCAAGAGTAAAAGAGTAAAACTTCTTTTCACTCAAGAAATGAAGCTCTGTTTTATATAACCCAGAAAGATGTATCTGTCTTTCATCTAATTTTCAATAATGATAAACAATTTTGCTGAGATAAAAACTGCAAGGTATAATTTTGAGTATATATAATAATAATTATATAGTAATTATAATAAAAAATAATGAAGCATTTTCTGTATTAAGCTATAAAAACATGAGGTTTAATGCACTAATCATTCACCAAAGAGAAATTCTGTTGTGAAACAAATAATATTATAAATAATTAATATAAACTGGAGATGTTAGAAAAAAACAACTATGAAAACATATTTAAAATTTTGTCTAATTGTATAAATGTTTCATATAACAACAAAGTATCAAAGTGAATGAAAACCTATTGTTGTCATTTTTCTGTTTATTTTTTCATATAGGTGTAGAAATGTCCCTTTGTTCCTCTTGACATTAAATATCCTTGCTGAATTATTTGTACATAGTATCATAGAATCATTTAGATAGGTGTCCGTAGTTTGGGGCTGGTTTGGCTTGGTTTCATGACTAAGTGGGTTGGGGACAGCCTGGACCCTTGCCCCAAGATAGTGTGTAGTGGGTATGAAAAAGGTAGGGAGATGGGCCTAAAAACACAACAGCGGCAATGAGCTAAGGGAAGAAAATATTTACTAAACATAATAGCAGAATATGAGGTAAAATAACATAATATAATAAAATTGGAATTGAACCTAATAAATCAAATAAAATGTGAGAGAGTGTGCAAAACTGAAGGCCTTACTCTAATGATGAAGGTGAGATAGTTAGGCAGCATACACTGCAGAGAAAGCAGTAAAAGAAGGGACAGTTTTGTGACTCACAAGCAGTTTTATCATTTTCTCTAAATGGAAACCAGTAACGGAACACTGAAGTCTTCTGGGATTCATAGTTCTTCTCTTATGAGAAAGATATACCCAAAACTATTGACAATGTACAGATCAGGAGCATTAACTCTGACTCACAGTGCACTACATGAGGTAACAATGTGAAACACCAGTAACAAAAATCATAAAACCATGACAATAGGAAAAGACCCATACAATCATCCAGACCAACCATCAGCCTAACACTATAATTAAACTATGTTTATAAGCATCACAGCTACAGGTTTACTGAGTATCTCTAGTGACAAGGACTCCACTACTTCCTGAGGAGCCTGCATGAATAAACACTCTTCCCTTGAAGAAATTCATCTGAATATGCAATCTACAACTCTGCTTGCATAACCCAAGTAAATTTCCCAATATATAATTTGCTCATAACATGAGACAGCAACAACCTTTCAGGTTGTAAAGAGCTGTGTGGTTCTTCCCAGCCTGGGGCCCCCAGCACAAGGACATAGAGCTCTTGAAATGTGTCCAGAGGAGGGCCACTAAGCTGATCACAGGGCAGGAGCACTTCTCCTATGAAGAAGGTTGGAAACTGGGTTTGTTTAGTTTGGAGAAGGCTCTGGGGAGTCCTCACTGTAGCCTTCCAATATTTGAAGGGAGGGGGGGTGGATAGTGATAGGACAAAGGGGAATGGTTTTAAAGTATAATGGGGGAGGTTTAGGTTAGGTATTAAGAAGAATTTTCACACAGAGGATGATGACACACTGGAACAGATTGCCCAAGGAGGTCGTGGATGCCCCATCCCTGGAGGCATTCAGGGCCAGGCTGGATGTGGCTCTGGGCAGCCTGGTCTAGTGGTTGGCAACCCGGCACATAGCAGGGAGGTTGAAACTACATGATCATTATGGTCTTTTTCAACCCAGGCCATTCTATGATTCTATGATTCTGATTTTCTTCAGACTAAACAATACCAGTTCCCTTAGCCACTTTTATTAAGTCCTGGAGTAAGTCAACTCAATATCCTTCTGAAATAAGGGGCTTAAAAAAGAACACAGTATTTGAAGTGCCAACTACAGAGGGACAATCTCTCTCCTGGCCTCATTGCTACTAATGCAGGCCAGAATGTCTTTTTTGCTAGAAGTATTTCTTGCTAGAAGAGTTTAAAATCCTGTGAAGTAGTGTGATGTCGTACAAGATTCTATCATCTACAATGTGCCTGACTTCCCATATTATTTAATTTCTATATAAACTCCTCTGATGTAACTTAAAAATAATATTATATCTGAATAAAATTGTAAATAATTTTTACTTCATTATTATTTTAGTAAGTGGATGGAACCTGTTAAAATGCTGCTTAAATTTGTCTTGTATTTAAAATCAAATCAGCACTCTCTAGATGCATAGCATACAGTCTGTTCTAGTGCTCTAAATCAACTGGATTAATGCAGGAGTGTGAACTTAAAGAAAATTGATGAAACTCGGCTTATGACAGAATATTTATCTAAAATACAGTAAAGATAATGGATATTAAAATTTGTAGAAATTTCTTAAGGGCAAAGATATTGATTTCTTAAACGAGAGTCGTGTGAATAAAAAAGAAAACATTCTGGAAGTCTGTGTTTGTTTCTGTAGAAACAGTAGGAGTGGTGAGTATTGTGATTTGAACTATTATCTGCACTAGCAACTGAATTTTCAGTCTAAATTATAAATCACAGTAGTAGATTATTCTCTTGTACTGAATAATCCCATGGAGAATGAGGGGAGGGAATTAGAGAAAGTATGATGAAAGGAGGGAAGGGGAGGAAGGGGAGAAGAGGAGAAGATGAAGTGGAGTGGAGAAGGGGAACGGTAAGGAGAGGAGAGAAGAGGAGAGGAGAGATGCAATAGGGATACACAAATCCCAGGAGATGAAGCAAATATATTTATAACCAGTGAAAATGATTTTAGGTGGTTTTAGCATCATATTTATTCATCAGTGTCATGGCGTAGATCAATCTATGCCCGTGACAGGGGGGCAGTACACCCCTGCTCCTCTACTCCCATCCTGGCCCCACACAAAATGGGAAGGAAGGAGGGGAAGAAAAACAACAGCGGCAACAATCTATGGAGGAAAACTTATTTTACTAACTATGATATTGGAAATGCAAAATAACACAATATAATAAGATCTAATTAAAATTGAGACTAATAAATCAAATAAGATAGGAGAGAGAGTTCCCGAGACCAAGTCAAACCTGAAAAGCTTGGGATGGCT
>JAPSGF010000123.1:931469-945057 GCA_035772895.1 Perdix hodgsoniae | reverse complement strand
AAGGGTCAGATCCCATGACTTCCATCATGTACAGGGATAGGTACATGGAGCTGGAGTATTAACACTTTAGTTCCAGTGCACTACATGATGTTGATGTGGAATACTGAAAACCAAAAAACGCAAAACCATGACAATCAGTAGACTCTTTTTTTCTTAGGACATCAGAGAGAGAAAGCACATTTTTCAAATCTGTTTACAGCACACTTTGAATCTCTTTATTTTCTTGCTAGGAAGAATCAGCAGCTTGGGTTGTTTCAAGCTCGTGACTCATTTTGTGTTCATATAACAGAAAAATATGAAATAAACAGTGATAATATTTTCAGAAGCAACAATTTTCCATTGATGCTCTTAAAAGAGTCATTATCTTGCTTGAAAGTACTTTTATGGGAATATCCAATCACTGAAACACAATGGTTTTTCTGAACCTTTTTGACCCATCTGTTTCCACTTCTGCTACAAAGACAGCGGTATTCTATGAACAATACAGGTTATTCATGACTATTTACACAAGTAAATAAAGGCAAAAATTCCTCTCAAATGAATACAGGCAAGCTGAAAGAAAGAGCAATCCTGTCTACCTGAAAAAACAGCAACAAAAACAAAACAAAACAAAACAAGCTTAGAAGTACAGATAAGAATTACCTATTGCAGTCTCAAATTCATCTGTCAAATGACCTGAATAAACTGATTAAAATGCTAAAAATTGTATATCTTATTCTTATTTTTTTAATAATAATAATTTGTCTAGTAAAGGTACCAGAAAATATCTCTCCATGAACTACAGAAATTAAAAATAGCAGTCCAATTATACCCATGCATTGACAAGAATAATTAGGAAAAATAAAGCAAACATCCAGACAGACCTTAGACAACCTTAGAAACAGTTCCAAAGTTTTGGATTATCAGGATACTTCACAGAAGCAGACACAGGAGGAGCATCTGGGCATTGTAGCTACCTTTAGAAATAAATAATTAAAATAATTTTTAAAAAAGAGATATTTTGCAGTCAACTTGGTAGCATTTTTTTTTTTAAATTCCAACATTAGATATATTTATCTATATCTATGTTATATCAGAATGAAGGAAAAGAGTCCATTTTAAAACTGTATGCCTGGAATTTTTTTTATAATTATCTGTTAGGATGCTGATAATATCATCCAGTTTGATAAGCATCAAGATTTAACAGAAACGAATGTTTGATTCAGGGAAAAGTTATTTGGCAACTTTGGGGTTAAAAAAAGTTCATATAGATGATACAGCTTTCAATTTTCATTTATTGAATATATTTGTAAATTCTGGCATAAATCTTGACACTGTGGAAATATGAAGTTGGATTTCATCCCTTGTTCTAATTCTCCCAGGTGATAAAATGGGATTTTACTTTTAATTTTTATTTATGTATTTTGTTTATTTTCATGCTGCAATCTCTGACCTTTCAAGTGAGGATGATGTCTGTTCATTATAAAGATGTGGTACTGCACAGTGCTTTACTTTTCAATTGAAACATCTGCTATATTACTGAGTTAGTTGACCGATGAGTATACCATCACCATCTTTTAATGCCTAGTTAAATAACTCAAAACTGAGAAAAGGTCTTCACTTATTTATCTATTTATTTATTTAATTGATTGATTGAATAATTAATTAATTATTTTTAAGGAAAATTTGTAATTTGGATTTGCTTTCTTTCTTCCAACCATTTTCATGATCTTACCTACTAGAAATAAATTACCAGAATCTCTCTGCTCCCTTTTAAAATAAAATATTAAAACAAAGAAAGTGATCAAAAGCATTAATGATCAATAAGCAAATCCATCAACATCTCCTTATATGTACTTAGATTCTGGAAGACAAGAGCATCTTGAGTCATGTACACTGCCCTGTGTACTAAAGACATGCTAAAATTTCACACTTAAGGGACTAATTCCACCATCTTGGATAAATAATGGTAAAAACACTATATATTTAGTTCACATCCACCAGAGAATTTCTGTGATGCTTCTTCTTGAAGAAAGACAACATAAATGAATTTCCTGAATCTTGTTGACAACTTTCAGGACCTTAAGCCTGCATAGCAACAATCTAAGGGACTGTTACATGAACAAAGATGTAATAACTAGCCTTTCTTTGTTTTCAGTAATTATTTGATAGAATCACATTTTTTTTTTTCTACTCGCCTTTATGTTCCAAGCCTCACCACAGCTGCATCTTTTGAAGAGCTATAAAATTTTCTGAAAGTAAACCTTCCCCATAGAATTTTCTACACACACACAACCCAAATGCTGAAGAAAACCAAACATTGAGAATTTTTTTCATACATTTGGCTCAGAGTAATTTTTTTAATTATTTCAGTATAAAAGGAAATGTTATGGATACTAAAAATAAATAACATAGTAAAGCAGTAACACATGCTCATCTCCAAAACTGATGTCTTGTATTCTCACATTTGGAATATTTTTTCAACATCAATATCCAAACTATTTTTTATTTTTTTTAATCTTCTATGGTACTGAGCTTTTCACTTTATACTTGAGAATTCTTTCACTCACATCACTCCTTCACAGTGTTTGTGATATCCTACTGCTTTATTTAACTGCCCATTTTGGAAGAACCCTTATGGATAATTAATAGAAGTTCCTTGAAGTATTAGATTCTGTTCTGCAATGATGAATCTATACAGATAAAATGTTATAGTAAGCTATTTAAGTCAAACAAGTAAAAAGGAAAGAAAAACAGAACTGAATTTCTCTGTACTTTTAAAGGCTTGTCACTTTAAAGGAACACAGTCTTACTTTTTAAAGGGCAGCTAAAGAGAAAAGACATCAGATGTAAAGTTGAGTTTTCATCTATCTTCAGGAGAGAAGAAGCACTGGAACTTGTGTTGATAAATTTTGCTCTAAGTGGTTGTTCAAAATGTGTTCTGGCAAATCCTTCCAGATAACAGAATTAAAGATGACAAGCTAAGTTTTAGTATTACTTCTGTGATGTAGCTTGCATATTATGCTGGTTATGTGAGTATCCTTGTAAAATTCATATTTGTTTTGATAAGAGAACACTCATTGGAGTAAATGGATCCTATGAAATGAACATTTTGGCTGCAATTTTTATATTTTATATATTTTTATATTTATACATATATATTTTAATACAGGCATAGATCATATTTCTATAGTACATAGAAATATTCAAGGTATACAGACGATAATTCTGTATCAGTATTTCTTTTGTTTGTTTGTTTGTTTTTTCTCTCATTTTTAGAACCGATAACATACATTAGTGGCCTTATTCACTGTTATTTGAATTTGTACAGTGCTAGTGTTTTTTTGTCATTGCAGTTGTTTGTTTGTTTTTTTTTTTCTGTTTTATTTTCAAAATGTTAGTTTGCATGCTGTTCTCAGAACTTTAGCAAACACTGTTAGTGTTGATCAATCTTTTGAGTGGCAAATTAATAAACATTATGTGAAAAAACAAGTGAAGTAGTTAGGATGTAAATTTACAAGTAGTAGGTAATTGGGAAAAAAAAATAAAAAATCAGAGTACCTATTATATTTTCATATGGGAAAAAGGAATTGTTTATTTATTTATTTATTTATTTTTAACAGTGAAGTAAAATAGCATAGTGCAACTGATATAGCAGTTTAAAGATCACTAGAAATTAATTTCTAGAAAAGGATTAAGGAGTTCGTGATGTAGAAGTAATGCAGTGTCTCTTGATATATGGAAAGAAAATTGTATCATCACCAGTACTGCAGGCAAGTGATTAAAATTTCTCAGAGTAACACAAGGATTGATTTACATTCTTTCTAGGAAAGAAAAAAATGTAGTGGGAAAGTTTGATTAAGACATCCACAGTAAAACGTTGATACCATGTCTCCAGTATTGAATCAAAGAATCACAGAATCGTAGAATCAGAGTCATGCAGGTTTGAAAAGACCTGGATCATTTAGTAGGATCATCTAGTATAACCATCAACAATATGATAATACGAAGAGAGCACTCTGCACCCTGGCAGCAAAGAACAACTGTTGTTAGAGTTTCATGAATAAGGGTAGAGCCAAGTAATCAATGGAAGGGACTGTAACTCTTATACCCTATTCATTAGAATTAATCTGGATATTAATTCACACTTGTCCCTCTAATATAAGAAATACAGTGATGGGAGCCACCAAGGTGGTGGAATGGGAGCCCCTGAACAGCAAGTAAAGGTTTCAGGACTGGTGTCAGTACAGCTGGGATAAAGGTGCCCACCCAGCTGCTGTCCCAACACAAGTGAGGGAGATATGAGCAAATTCTGCACACGGTGCATGCTGGGAGTGTGAGAGGAAGCGGCATGACATACAAGATACTCTAACTGGAGATAAGTAGAAATTTCTCCATCAGAACCACAAAACTGAGGAAGAGTATGATCATTATACCATCATATTATCACATCATTTCTATCCACAGAAGTTTTTATGACATAGCTGGACAACGCCTTGAGCAAACTGGTCAAGCTGTTATGAACAAGTGGTAATAATCTTTGTAGATTAGTTACCAGGTCTTGTGTATTCTGGGCACATCACACATACTAGTAAGAAAGGGAAAGCATTTCTCACTATATCCTGATTAAAAAGAAAGAGAACAGTAGAAACAGTAACTTAAGAAAACAGAACAAATGGATAAAAAGGAGTAAAGGAAGGGAAAAATAATTTATATTGCAAGAGATTTAGAAGTCATAATCCACTGGACTCCAATTCTGTTAATGCTACCAAGCCTTCTGCATTCAGTGCTGTATCTGCACTGTACACACAGCTAAAATAGAAAAGCACACTAATGATAAAGGAAAAAATTAATCTTGATCTACTCTGCAGGGACACAATCCTCAGTAGAATCAAACTGCCAGAAGTGCAAGGTCAGTTTCTATTTGCTGAGAGCTTCTCTTTTTTTTTTTTTTTTTTTTTTTAATCTCTGCAGAAAAAGTGAAAGCAGTGTTTCTCTGAAAAATAGACAATCAGCATAGAAAATTGTAACATTGACATAATTATGCTGGATCGAGCTGAAATAACAAACAAGGCATAGGCACTGTATTACTGCCAACTATGCAGTTGCTGCTTTGCACCTGTTCTAGGGAGTGGTCAGGGAGATGTTTCATTGTACAGTTATAATTTGAAGGACACATTTTCTTTCCTTCCTCCCTCTCTTCCTCCCTTCCTTCCTCCATTCTTCTTTCTTTCTCTCTCTCACAGAATCACAGACCTGCACAATCACAGATTCACAGAATCAAAGAATGCCAGGGATTGAAAAGGGTCATGAATTATCATCTAGTTCAGTTCTCCTTGCTGGAGCAGGAACACTTAGATTGAGTCACCCAGTAATTCATCCAGGTGGATTTTGAATGTGTCCAGAGAATGGATACCCCACAACTTCTCTGGGCAGCCCATTCCAACGTACCGTTATCCTTTTTCTCATATTAGTGTGGAACCTCCTATGTTGCAGCTTGCATCCACTGCCCCTTGTCCTATGATTGGATGTCACTGAGAAGAGCCTAGCTCCATCCTCCTGACATTCGCCCTTTACATATTTGTAAGCATTGATGAGATCACCTCTCTTCTTCTCCAAGCTAAAGAGTTCTATCTCCCTCAGCATTTCCCTGTAAGGGAGAGGCTCCACTCTCTCTTTAAGGCTCTCTGCTGGACTCTCTCAAGAAGTTCCCTATCCATCTTGAACCGAGTAGCCCAGAAGTGGACACAGATTCTGTCTTGCCAAGGCATAGCAGAGTGGGAGAAGAACCTCTTGACCAACTAACCATACCGCTCCTAATACATCCCAGGATGCCAGTGGCCACAGAGGCTCAGTGCTGGCTCATTGTTGACCTGCTGTCCATTAGGACCCCTAGGGGGTCTTACTTTCTCTCTGTGTCTCTCTCTTTCTCCCTCTTTTCTCTCTCTCTCTTTTTTTTTTTTTTTTTTTTTTTTCTAATACATACAGAACAACTGTGGTGTTTGTCCTCTAGTGCATGGAAGTGCTGACGGTGCACCCTAAATACTGTGTTCAGTTTTGTGCACCTCTCTACAAGAAGGCTGTTAAGTTGCTTGAACACATAAAGAGAAAAGCAATGGATTTATGAGAAGTGTCTGAGGCAACCGAAGTTGCCCAGTCTGAGTCTGAAAATGAGCTCAGATTCATCACCCTCTACAGCTAACTGGCTAACTGAAATAAGGTTGCAGTGAAGAGACTGTCAGTCTTTTTTTTTTTTTTTCCCACCCCTCAGGTGGCAGGATAGAACATGAAAAAACATTCTCAATTTGTGCCAGCTGTTTTTATCTAACTTCTGACACCAGAATTACACCAGTCTCCCTAAATATCTTCTCTCTTTCTGGGAAGGCTTCTTAAGATCCAGTTACAGTAGGAAAGGTTGGAATCGAGGTTTTAACAAAATGCAGAGGAGATTTGTCTCTATTCATTGAGGCAATTATTCTATCTCCAGTTCTGGAGATCATCATTTGGATTTCTTTCATCAATTTCCTGTTGTTTCTACTTCTGTTTTCTCAAGAAACTATTAGTAGGGGCAGAAGACTGCTTTTCACTAATGAAAACTGAGGAAGCAGTACCATAACTAATGACACATTTTCATTCTCATGGCCAGAAATCTATTTATTTATTTATTTATTTATTATTATTTCTCTTGTTCCTTGCTCTTGACACATTGTGAAGGACATGTAACAAATTTTGAGTATACTGGAAAACAAACCAAAAACAGCTAATCTTTAACAATTACCTATAAAGAACTTGAATTCAGCAGTTGGATATTCACAGGAAAGTGTCTGTGTAGGCATACGTGTGATAGATTTCATATAAAAACAGCAAGTAATGTCAAATTTGATATCTAGGGAAATGAATAGGTGAGAGTTGGAGTGAAAAAAACAGTGAACAAAAGCAGCAGCTTTACACAGTATGGTCCCTTTTAATAGAAAAACCTAGACAGCATCAGGTCATCTTATTATGCTACCGCATTATGGATTTCATTACATTTTTTTGCTAGTCATGAGCATCAGAGATCAAAAGTCAGTATTAATGAATTTGTTAAAAGTGATATTATTATTTTTCTCAACAAAATACAGTGTAAATTTCTTATGTCCATGCCTCTGTCTGTGCACTGAGAGGGTAGCTCTGGATAGATATGGAACTGACTGAATTATGCAGTAGAAACTGAAATCAAATAGCATAGATTACTGTCCCTCTGAATACACTCTTCAGTTTTTAGAAGTTTTGATAGCTAAAATGTGCAATTGAAATGTAACATAGCTAATCTTCAAGGAAAATTAGCAAATGTCTGTCACTCTCTTTAACAGATAAAGAAGGCAAGAAAGTAATTTGTTAAACTGGAGAGAAAATTTGTTCATGAAAATTAATGCACTAAATATATTCATATTCTCTCTCACACGTTATAACTCATACAGTTCTTATCACAATGTTTTCAGTGGCCTTTACACAAATTTTAACTTTCCTCATAGACATATATCATAAAATTAGAAGTATTGTCTACAGTGAATGAATTTTACTACTTTAGGTGTATGATGATGTAATAGTCAGATGACTTAAATTGTGATAATTGTACAGCAAACCTGCAACTGATAACATCTTATTGAGTAAAAATCTGTCTGTGTATTTGTTATATTGTGCATACAGTAATTTAGTATTTTGGAGTGAATTCCCTTGAGATAGAGCTCTGTAATTTTATTTTTGGTTAGAATTACAGATGGTAAAGTCAAACAAATTTGATGTTCTTAAAACTAGTTCTTACTTTGTTCCGCTGCAGTGCTGTGGGTCTTGACCTCATACAGAATTGAAAGTTTTATGCTCTCTATTACTTCAGAGAAAACTGAGAGGTCCAAGACTTAGCCCTCAGAAATCTAGTAACTTCATAACTTACAAGTTCACAGTCAATTAGAGGTTTCCTTAAACTAGTGGTAAAGATTTCTGAAAAGGGTGGTTGTATGTATAACTTGTATATTTGACAGAAGAAAATGAAATATATTCACTGATGATTATAAATAAATAAATAAATAAAGAAAGAAAGAAAGAAAGAAAGAAAGAAAGAAAGAAAGAAAGAAAGAAAGAAAGAAAGAAAGAAAGAAAGAAAGAAAGAAAGAAAGGACGTCTTCCTATTGCTCAGTTGTATTTTAAATTGCAACATGCACATCAGGTGCACTGATATAAAAATAATCTCATGCTTTAGCCTTCATAAAAATGCAGTGATTTGGCCTTCTGGTACATAACTGGAAACTCTTTTTTACTTTTTCACCCCATTTCATTTCCAGTAGTCATGATGGACTGAACTTCTCACATGTGCATATAAGTCTTGAGGAAATTAACAATTCAATTACCTAAATTATATCAAAATGAATTCTAATTAAATTCATGTACATTGTTGAATTTTGAACATTTTCATTTACTAAAGAAACATTCACTACATTTGTAATATAGCATTTGTGTTCAGATCTATATGCTGGGATCTAGTATCAGAAATCCAATTTATTTCAGTAGAATTTATAGGGTAAAGAGCTGAATGTTGCCTTGCAGACTTGGGAGTTGAGTCATTCACATGGGTGTGAGTATATATGTATAAATTCAGAGGAGGTAGAGAAGATTTCCAGCATGAGAAATTTAAAGTTAATGAAAGTTACATAGTTAAATCTACCCATGCGTCAACATTTCTTCTTGATGTTCTGGATTGGAAATCGAATGTACGAAGACTATAGGAGGAACTGCAATTAAATCAACAGAGGGCAGTGGACAGATTTTTATTTTTTTTTATTTTTGTTTTGGTAGTAATTATACTGAGATTTGCTGGGGAGGAGCATTAACCATTATTATATCATGTAGAATTAAGTACATAATTCAAATGTTGCAAAATTCATGGGTCAACTAATTTTAGATTTCTCTTTGAATTGAAATGTGCTTCCTGTATGCGCAGCATGTGAGTAAGTCTGCTAAACAGCCAAGAATATCCAAATAATACAGGATTTTCTGCACTAACACGCTCAAATCATGTCACTACTACACTATGATTAAACACTTCTCTGGCTCATGTCACGTTCAGCAATTTATGGGTAGTAAAATTTCAATGGAAACAAACTTTCCGTGGATATTTAAAACTGAATTACCCATGTTCATGAATATTTAATCTGCTTATTACCTGCAAAATGTTTCAGATTGGTTTCCTGTAATTTGAGTTTATTAAAGTGCTAGAGGCAAGACTGTGTGTGACAGGAAGGACTGTAGTTCTGGAAAAAATATGAGAATTATACAGTGTATAAAATTTAACTAGGTAGTCCAGGATCACAGAATTTCTGTGACATATGAATCAAAATGTTATCTACTTGTCTTGCTGAGTTGGCACACATTCTGAAGTTACAGTCCTAAGGCCTGTATTTATATCCTTTTTATTCTTACAAAAGAGAAACATACATAAAATGTTTCTATTATACTGTAATAAATATTCTCCATGGACCAAAGTAACTTACAGAAGAAGTGGTAATGGTTATAGACTCTAAATACTGTAAATTATGATTAAAATTATGTGGAAGCAGTAATCTTTATCTGCTGACTGAGTAGGAGAAATAGTAATAGAAAACTGCTGAAGGCCATTCTTTCTGTGAAGTAACTAACAGATGTAATTAGCAAAGATTTTACCCTCTGACAGCAACAAAATTTATGATTAGATGGGAAGAAAAAGATTTACTCTGGATTTATGACTTTTTTAACATTGCCTTTTCTTCTAATATAGTTTTAGTGAGTTCATGTGGAAAAATAAAAAAATAAATAAAATTGTTTTATTTTATAAATGGGACAAGGAACAAAGAAACATAAATTTTTGAAAAATCTCTCTTAGCACTTTATGTCAGTGGTGTTTTTACCTCCATGATAAGGCTGTTTCTATTAAAATGTACTAGGCATATCATTTAGGTGCTTTTTTTTTGGTTTTGTTTTGTTCTTCCTGCTGCCCATGGAGACACAAATGTTACAGTAGGAGTGAAATTCCAGGTAGCATTTCCATCGCTTCTAACTTTTAAATTATTCCTTATCAATAATCATTAAATAGTTTAGAAAGACAATTTAACTGTAGATTGCTTACAATCTTCACAAACATATTAGTTATCCCATTAGTGGTTTCTCAGTCTCCTCTTTAATTTTCTTTCCCTATGTTAACTTCCGTGGTGGATACATTTATTCTTCTCATTGCATGTTTTAATTTTTATGTAGGGTTAACACTTTGTTGCCCTGAAAGTTTAAAGATTTCATACCTCATTTAGCCAAAGAAAAATTTTATTTTTGATAAATGATCAAAGCAGAACTAAAACATGATCACATTGAATATGATACAGTTTCTAATTCTACATTGTCATGATATCACTTACATATGCTGATAAAGGCTAAAATTAAATTCAGACCCAGAATATTTAGAAGTTAGTATTCCAAGATGCAGAACATGCTTATAAAAGTGAATACAACTGTATTTTTAAGAAATTGCCATAATACAGATATCTTGTACAATGGCACAGACTAGTGGTTTCATATGTTAGTTTTGCTCCGTTAAATAATGTAAGAAGATGGCTAAATTCAGAGTGTATAGAAAATCAATGTGTAAACAGGACAAAACTTCTTTTCAGAGGCAAATATTACAACAAATAGTGATTCTACTACATTAAGTAAGATGTGTTCCTTAGATGTACATCCCCTTAAAGATCGTGAGCATAAATATGTATTTTAGGGTTTTTTTCTAACTATGTATTTGAAGACAAATATATCCAGTTTATTAGAAGGCAGTAATGTTATTTAATCTTGTTTTTATAATTCACACATAACTTCTGACAAATCTGAGCACATTGCAGAATAGATTGGTTTAGGAACTAAATGAAAGCATATTATATTACAGTTTGTGATCAGGTGACAATGCTGTAATAGAACTCACATTGTCTACTTAGAAACAAAATAATAATTATTAAAATGGAACAACTTTGCCCGGAGTGATGCTGTGATTTTTCAAAAACTATGTCACGGATTCATTACAGTTTTACATAAAATTATAGAGAAACTGTTAATGACTTTGCATTTAAAGACAAAAGGTTTGTCTAAGATTTATACAGATACTGAATATGAATATACCTCTGACATTTAATATCTTCTTACATCTTCTGGAGTTCAGAAGATATGCAGTTAAAGTTAACAACTTCTACTGAATGTGGGAATGTTAACCATAAAGACTAAACACAATTATCTTCATTGCTCACACATCTGCCTGTACTCCATGATCAGAGGCTGGCTGCGTTTTTCACATTCTTTCCTCTTATTAACTTAACCACAATAGCACACAGCCATACTGTAGTTGCTTCAGGTATTTTGTATATTTGTTGGGCATTCTTACCCTACATTTCTTCTAATTAATATGCATTGTGCTTTTTGAGGCATGCTTTTCTCTGCAGTTATCTGAACAACAGCCAGGAAAAAAATTAGCACGGTTCTGTGAAGGCATGAAAACATGGTGTATACATTCATTAAATAGGAATCTGTTAAATGTGGAACAATAGCTGCAAATTTGGAATTTCTGGTACCTACGTCATGCAAAGGAAAAAGATATTGCTCTTTCTCATCAGAATAAATTGAGTAAATGGCAGTGAGACGTCTCTGTGTGTGAGCGTATATAAAGATATCTTCTAACACATCTAATCTGTGTAGTTCATTTTAAAAATGTTGATAGGAATGCTAACCTGAAGACAAACTGAAGATTAGGGCTCTATTAACGAGCACTGAGACTGAATTTCCAGTATGATGAATTCAACTGCTGTTTGCAATTTAGAAACAGTCAGCAGAATAAGATGATGAGTCAGCATAGAAGACATACAATTTAAATGCACAGCCCAGCAGAAAATACTTCATTATGCACTTAGGAAGTTTTCTTGATGTAGCAAACGTTTCAGACGTTAGCTGTAGCCCTAAATCAATCTGTCATTTACCGATGTGGTAATAGTCCCCTCTCTTTAACTGTATATTTTTTCCGTCTTTGAACAATAAACACTCAGATGCTATCTCCATATTTCCAGGTTCAACTGGCTTGTTTTTCACATCTTGGATGATCTCACCTGTACTACACATTTCAGTGTAGGTTCTTACTTCATTAATTCCTAAGCAAATGAAATACATTAACATAATAAAAACAACACTATAGTTCTGCTGGCCTCAAAATGGCAAGTACAGGACTAATCACAGATTTATTTTTATTGATTGACAACATATGTCTGCATGTATTCTGATTTACAGTTGAAAATGTGTAAGGAGTACTGACCATGGTATAATCTGAATCATTCAAGAAAATATTTGTCTGTCCTGAATTCTTCAGAAAAATGATATAGGATTGACTTTTAAAGTCAATTTCCAGCAACTTCCTACTAGCTGGGTAAGAGTACTCTGTTGTCCAGGTTTGGGACTACATGTAGCTGAAACGGAGCTGAGAATGAAGACAGAAAATCTCTTGAAAACATTTCGACAGTAGTTTGCTATGCTACCATTCATGGTTAGCATGATTTAGCACAGTCAGCACTGTGCTAAACTACTAAAGTGTACCTTGTGACTTAGAGATCTCCTAGGAGGATGGCAACAAACTAACATGTTGTTATTTTATGTTATTTTTTGCATAAACTGCTAACTCTTACAGAATGCTGGGTATTTTCTATGAGCTACCTGTTACTTATCCGTTATTTTTATCATAGAAACAGTTATTTGTTTTTTCTTTTCTATACGGTACTTTTTTTTTTTTTTTCTAAAATAATGTTCTTACATGTATTCATGAGTTAAACTACTCTTGAAATATCATATTAACAGGTTTATTACTTTTTAGTTTTCCTGCCTATTGCATTTTTGGTTCAGCTATGCACTCAGATATTTGACTAGAAGATTTAGTCTTATATATTCTTAGATTTTTTATGTTTCAATCTACTAGAACATCAAGTATTCAGATGCTTTCAGAGACATTATGCACTTAAATTTCAGGAACAGTCTTAATCTTTCGTTTTCTTCTTGTAAAACACATCTATAGTTTAATTAGGAAAGGGATCCATCCAGCAGATGGCAGTAATTCTCCACTTTCCAAGCTACGGCTGAAAAGCGCGGAACACGCTAAGCAGAAACTTGTGGATATTTTTCGCGCGTGTGTGTGTGTGTGTGTGTGTGTTATTTTCCTCTGTTCTTTTGATTTGGTTGTTCTTGTTGTTGTTTGTCATTGTTTAATTTTTGCTCGCTTGATCTGGTTTAGTTTTCTTTTGTTTCTTTCTTTTTTCTATAGGCGGTGGCTGTATTTCTTAATTCAGGTTACTCTTTTCATTTTTAATTTCAAAGAATAAAAAAGCAGATCAAGCACAACAGTCATTTGAAGCAAGCCAAGACAAGTCTTGTATTTCCTACACCACAATCGGTCATCTGTATTAATCACTCAGATGAAAGAATGTGGATGGAAATAGCATTTAAATCTGCGTTTAGTTGGTAGAATTCCAGAATTCTGCTGCTGGGTGTAACATTCCAGCTGCTTCAGCAGCAGGATTTTCCTGCTGTT